>VWPU01014790.1:0-253753 GCA_013398955.1 Callaeas wilsoni | reverse complement strand
GGAGCTGTGATGTGCCCAAATGCTGCCACCTGAGGAAAGGTACAGGAGCTGTGATGTGCCCAAATGCTGCCTCCTGAGGAGGGGCACAGGAGCTGTGATGTGCCCAAATGCTGCCTCCTGAGGAGGGGCACGGGAGCTGTGATGTGCCCAAATGCTGCCACCTGAGGAAGGGTACAGGAGCTGTGATGTGCCCAAATGCTGCCTCTGGCTTGTGTTGCTGATTCACCTGAAAACAAGGGGCTGATTCTGCTTTGGGCTGTGCTGTTAAATTCTGTTCTTCCCCCACATTGAGGAGCTGTAAGAGCAAGGCTCAGCAAAGAGAAGAGCTGACAACTGCTCTTTTAATGTCTTCACTATGACTCTTATCTACCACTGTGACATCCTCATCATGTATTCTTTGTTTACAGATTTCTAAGTTTGTAGAAAAGTCTTTGTTGTATGAAAGCAGATATTCCAGGGGTCTGTAGCCATCCCCAGGAGCTTGCTGGGAGCAGTGAGTATTCCATATCTTCTGCTTTCATAGGAGGGAAAATGCCCCATCCATACCAGTAGCAGGAAGCCATTGTTGCTGTGGCACAGCAGTTGGTGAGATAAGATAATTATGAGGCAGTAACAGAATGCATGCAAAATTAGTTGTAGCTCACAGAAGGAAAGAGAATTCAGCAAACTATCCAGAGTATTAATTTTTAGCAGATCCTGTCACAATTGTGGAGAGGGAGAAATGCTAATGAGGTGTGAATATGTCAAAAAGATGTAAAAAGAAGAAATGATCAATTGAACACAGTAAATATCCAAATAACAAATATTCTATTCAAATGTCACAGATCTGTAAAGCAGTTTTGTATCTGAGTGCATACACGGACATATGAAGTTCAATGGTAAGAGGAAATCTGGAAGCAAGTTCTTTTGAAATTACCCATTCCCTCAAAATCTCCAGAACTTATTGATTATAAAATTCAATTTTATTATGTGAATATAATAAAACTTGTCCAGAAATCTTTTCATGAGATGGCACTGTATGTATAGGGAATGCTTGCCTGTGGATGTAATACTTCCCACACATTGAAAGCTTCACAATTGGATGGGCCTCAGAACTCGTGGTGAATTTTGGCACATTAACATTAACCATTCCAGATATACTGTCACATTAGGAGCTCCTGCTAAGGCAGGAATTTGTGTAAAAATAGACACTATTCTGGCCAAGCAGAAACCTCTGCTACTTAAAAAAAAAAAAAAAAAAAAATATATATATAGAATAAGAAATTCTTGGCTTTGTACTTTCAAAGACAGAATATTTTGATTTACAATACAAAGGTTAAAATTGTGTAAAGTTGGTGTTTTTTGAACAATCTTAATTACTTTTTTATTAATACATTTTATGTGAAGGTAAAACAAATACTCCATTGACTAGGAAACCTGTTCGCTCTTTCTACTCCGATATGAATCTAGTGCCACAAGGGAGATCTTAATTTCAATTAATTATCATACTTGAGAAAATTTTGTAGCTCAGTACAGAGATGCTTGCTTCCTTTAGCAAGAATAAATTGTTAGATGCTCAGGAACTCACAAATATTTAATTTAATCTTGGAATTTTCACTAGGATAGAATTTTCTATAACTGCACAAGGGGGCTATTACAATTAATTAGATGGCCACTACCTTACGCCTGTAAGTGTGGTCTTTGGATAATGTAATGCTTATATAAACTTTATTTTGCGTGATGCACTGACTACTCAGTGTAATGAACAGAGTAAACTCTTTGAGACAGCTGAGATTTTTGGCCTCACCTCTTTGACTTTTCTTTTTTGCACTATTTCAGTCTCTTTTAAATAGCACATTTTTGAATGCAGCACTTCAAGTAAGCCATTTGACAAACTAGTTAAATATCTTTAAATGGGTTAATCACATTTGAGAAATTTAGCTTGAATTATGTTGGCATGTAATATTGAATATGTAACAGAGGAGAGTAAAAATCCATATTGTACATGTAAATTAATAAAGCACAGAAGCTTGTGGAATGGAGAAGGACATTGAAGAACAGCTTTGAAATATTCATTGATTTGTAATTTTGGTGATAACTAACAAATTGT
The DNA here is from genome assembly GCA_013398955.1 of Callaeas wilsoni. Lineage (NCBI taxonomy): Eukaryota > Metazoa > Chordata > Aves > Passeriformes > Callaeidae > Callaeas > Callaeas wilsoni. The sequence goes on along the minus strand of VWPU01014790.1, from coordinate 251,664 downwards.
CTGAAACACTTCATATAAAGACCAACAAAATTGGGCAGAGGTGATTTTTATTCTGCTTAGCATACATAGTCTAAGAATTGTTGCAAATCCTTTGGTGAATGCATCTTGTCATGTCTTGCCACTTGCCAGTGTTCTCTAGTTACAAATACCCCTACTTCACCAGATGGAATAAGAACATAGGAATAATTGTTAGAGAATTGTATGTCCTGTGGAAAGTGAGGGAGTGATACTGGTGAAAATATTGCTTCATTGGGATGAAGAACAGAGAGAGAATGTTTTAGGGAAACCCTCATGGAAGGGCTACCACCCTCCTGCACTGCTCTGGCCAGGTGGGTCTGGCACAGGATGGTTGGTATGCAGAGCACTCACTTTTAGGAGAGGTATTTTGACCTGCATTCAGAGCTGCTGCTCCCCGAGCATTCACGTTCACGTGTGACTCACACACCTGGCACAGGTGTGCAGGGTGCATCCCTGGGCTGCAGCAGAAAGCAATCCCCTCCTCTTTCCTGGGGGTTGGGAAGGCAGAATGCAACATGCTCTTGAAAATGTGTCCAACACCACAGTGCCTCAGGACAGAGAAATAGAAGAGCTCAATGCTAAACTGTTTGAAAATAAAATTATGTCTAAGGAAGACCGAGGACAAATTTTCTCCAGGATTTTTTAGCATAAATCATTCTGCTGAACTTAGCTTAGTGATGCTGGCACAATTTCTTTTTGTCTTTCAGCTGCTCTGTAGCCCTTTCTGAATTTTGTTCAGATGAACTATTTTCAAGTATTGTTTTGAGAGAGATCATAATCTAGCAGAAGGGGAAATAAAGGCATCTGGCTAGACTCTTCTTCAACTAACCATGGCCAAGAAAGTCATTAAAGCAAATTAAAAACCAAACATGGTTTTCTCTCTTCTTTAATAAATGCCACAGTTACTCATCTCTGAAAATGGACAAACACAATCTCAGTTAAGCTGTCATTATGAAGAGGAATGGACAATTTATAATTTGAATGCTAATCGAATTCTTATTTATCAGTCTCAGCTGCTCTGGTTTGGTAGGCATATGCCAACAAATCTAGCAAACATTTTGTCTTCCAAAGAGCAAAGTCTGTGTTTGCTTGTCTTCTCTATAAGTGATTTTTAATACACACTATTAACGAAAGACAAGATAGAATACAATAAAATGAAAAGATTGATCTTGCTGAGGGCACATCCTGTGACACAATGTTGACAGAATGGCTGTATTACATCTGAATAGAAAAGATCTGATGATAAAACTAGTTTGTGATGGAGAGGATTGCAGTTTTTTGACATTTGCCAGAGGTACCTGATGACAAAAAAAAAATAATGATCACAAGGATGAGTAAGACAAAAGTTTAGTAAATTCCTTCAATATGCGTAAAAATGCTTTGAAATGAGATTGTTTTATTGATTTATTTTCTGTAGTGTTACTACAAATACTATTTGAACATCTGAAACCACTGGACACTTATGTGATATTATGTCTAGTACTCTGTCTTGGGATTCCCATGCCCGTCTTGTTTTCAGTGAAGTTGCCAAAAAACACCATCTTTAGCTTTTGCTGTGCTTTAATTCAGTCTGTTACTTTAGGGGAGATGGCTTTGTGATGGCGATTGAAACACACGGACCAAGCGTCGGTGATGCAAGGACGTTTACTGAAAAAAGGCACAGATATTTATACTGGTTTGGCTTCTGCATAACAATTTCCACTTCTTCTGTCTACGTGCTAGCTAATGCACCACAAGCCATAATGTTACTTTTCCTTTTGTGCACTTGCTTGTCTTGCTGCAGGATGTTCTGCAGCCTACAGCAAGGTGTTCTGTTCTGTGCAGAAGGATGCGATTTCTGCAGTTTTTGCTCATGGATCTTTCTCATGGCTTTTCTCACAGCTCCTGCTGGACCAACTTTAGCAAGTCAGCTGCACGGTTCGTGTCATTTAACTCATTCTGTTCTGCAACAGTTTTGACTTTCTTTACTTTAAAGGTAGTTGTGATATATCATTTTAGAAGTGCAACATGTCTTTCAATTGGTAAGCTTGTTAATGAAAAAAAGGGAGGAATTCCAGGGGAAGAGGGGCAATGATGAGGGCAGAGCTGGGGCTGTTGTTAGCTCTGTGGTGTGATGATGCTGCCTGTTTCCTTGTCCTGCTGTCCCAGAAAGAGTGGGCTACTTAGGTCTATACAGATTCAAGGCATTAGGGATGGCTTAGCAAAGCAGAGCACACTGGCAGCTGGTGTGATTTGGCAGCTGATGTGTGACACGAATCAGAACTGTTTCCCCCATGTCTGCTGCTGCTGCCAGAGCAGGGTGATCCAAGTCCTGGGCTGCAGCTTTCTCCTGCACACACACAGTTGTGTGTGGTGTTCAACAAACCCGCACCTCAGGAACACCAAGGTGTGTGTGTTCACAATTAACACATGATAACAGCATCTTGTGTTCACTGCTTTGAGCTCTTTGAAGACAAACCTTGTTTCTGCGTGCAGATCCCACACAAGCACAGGCCAGCCAGACCCATGTACAGCTGAAGCACTGTTGCCTGCATATTTTAGGGGTTGATATTTTGGCTCAAAGAGGAGCTGAGTGTGAGCTAGAACAGCAGACTAATAGGAGTAACACAGGTAGTCCAGGGAAGCTGTGGCTGCCCCATCCCTGGAAGTGCTCAGGGCCAGTTTGGATGGGGATTTGAGCAATGTGGTCCAGTGAAAGGTGTCCCTGCCCATGGCAGGGGATGGAAATGAGATGATCTTTAAGGTCTCTCCCAGCCATTCTCAGATTCTGTGATGGCAGTCCTGTGTCTCCTGTTAGAAAATATTATTGGTCAATTTGTTTAAATGCTTTACTGATGCTAGCATTCAATACTTCTAAAACCTTCTTCTGCTGTTAATATAATTGACTTATTTTTTAAATACTTACTTGCCTTTAGCAAATACATTAAACAACTTTTCTAATGACCGTTTTGCTATCTCAGATCTTGCTGAGGATAGGCTGCCTTTTATCTGCGCCTTTCAAGAAATAACCTTACTCTACAACTTCTCCAGATTCAAAGCATGGATTTTAAGTGGTGAATTCAGGACATGGCCTGTGTATAGATGGCTTTAATAACTATAGAGCAATGCTTACTTTTCTGGGTAAATCTCTTCAGGGAGTTTATGGGTCACCAGTACTGGATATACAGGAGAAAAGAAAGCATTGATTTTGTGCCACGGTTGATGTTTGCCTTGCTTTTGGAGCTTTAGCCTAACCCAAGTACAACGAGTGAAGGAATTTAATGCCTTTGGTTCTAGTAGGACTTAATGTTTTAGAGTTTACAAGTTGAGTTTCTTATGCAATATCCCCATTGACTTACACAGAGAGATCAGAATGATTTACAGTCACTGCTGGACTTTAGAATGATTCCCAGAAGCCTAAGCCCAGTAGTACTTCAATAAGCCACTGTAATAAGATATTTTATTGTTATGGCTTTGAATGTCCTGCAGTGTACGGTAATTCAGATATAAAATAATTAGAGGCAATTAAAGACCATTATAGTAAGGATTACTTTGTGCTAATGACAGACTGTTTGACTGGAGGAAAAATACTTCTAAAGTCATTCAGGGAACATGATACCTAGTCAAGGTGGGAAAAGGAGCACGTCTGAGATTTGAGTGGGAAGAAGCCTAAGAAGCCTAAATAGATGAGGACTTTTTCTTTCACCACACTCTCCTTTTCTTTAAGTATCCCCCAAATTCCAATATATCTTATAATTAAACATTTTGTTCATTAAAGATATTCATTAAGCTACAACAATAATGTGCTACTTTACTTCATGAAAGGGTATTTCTCAACACGTAAGAGGAAAAGATACAACGCTGTGTTTAGCTGCTGAATTTTGTTAGCAGTTTTATTAAAAGTATTAAAATCAATAATGCTAATTTTCCAACTCTGTCAGCAGAATGTGTATAGTAAAATAGATAAATTTTTTACTTTTAAATAAAATTCAGCAACCCTCATGAGTCTGTCAGGAGAGAAGGCATTCGGCTTAGACTCCTTGAAAAATATATATCACAGATATTCTAAGTCTTGAACACTTAGGATTACCATAGCCATTTCTAATTTATATTATGCTTGAAAAAAGTACATTATATTGCTGATGTGACATCTGCCCTTGTGTGGAAGAAACACTCTAAAATGCTGAAATTCTAAAGCACCCTCTGACATGTACTAGTGTTTTAGAGTGTTTCTGCCCTTGTGTGGAAGAAACACTCTAAAATGCTGAAATTCTAAAGCACCCTCTGACATGTACTAGTGTTTTCTCCAAAAGCAGAGTAGGACACAAGAGCTGGCTAGACATGAGAGGCTTATAAATTTAATAAACTTATTTTAGTTTATGCACAGCTGAATAAGACTTGCCTAGCGAGTTACAGAGGTACTGCATGTCTAATAGTAGTAGAACATATCTGACAGAGTTACCTAACTGCTGTTTCTTCCCCAAGAGCCCCCAAAAAGCACAGATTGTGCCCAGTATCTGGAAGCTGCCTTTCAGTCCACTTCAAATTCTTATTGTACTCACTGCTGCTCACTGCACTGCTTGTAATTCATTCTTGCCTCTGTTATTTGAAGAGAAGCCTGTATAGAAATAAAAAGCCTTGAACAAAGGTAAAATGGATAGAAATTTCTTTAGATACAACTGTGGATGTAAAATATTCCATGTCAGGCAGTTGTCCTGAGATCCACAGCTCTCTTTCTCACAACAGATTACTCTGCAAGAAGCCACTCATAAAGTTCTCCAAATAAGTGATTTTCTCTTTTATAGGTAAACATGAAAATAAATGGTTTTGCAAATATCCAGCAGGAGAGTTGTACAAATGTTAGTGCATCCAACTGCTTTAATACATCACCATTGAAAGGAATTCAGTTTTACCAAGCTGAGTGCAAACAGCATTGCCAGATCCTCACCTAGAGTGGTGCTGGAGGAAAATACAGCTTTTAACACATAAACATTGGAAACTAAGGAAAAATATTTGTGAGTCCATGAAGAATGCAAATGTTAACGCAGTTTTTATGGGCAGCATAAAGACAAGCATATAACTTAAATATTGCTCTTTGTGTGAAAATAAGCAATTTTGTGTGTGATTTCTTTCTAGCTGTCTTAAAATTAGTGATTATTTCTCCTCTGAGAAGTTTTTAAAACAAAAATCATAAAATATAATCCCTGCAAATGAGCTGTAATTGCAATTTTTAGCAGTCCTTGTGAAGAGGACCTAAGTACAGAATTCTCTCTGAGATCTTTTTACAATCTCAAAGGTAAGAACTCTAATTTCCAATGCTGTCTGTTATATGAATGGCTGACTCGTATGGAATAAAATCCTTTCTGTATCCATATTTTCTAAGCTGAAAGACCTTGACAGAGTGTGGTAAATTTATAACCTTAGAGAAACTATAATTTAGGGTGTAGTGATGCGAGCCATCCAGTGCAAGAAATGTTACTAAAGTTGTAAACATAAGTAAGAAAGTTGTGTGTTGTAAAGCAATTGAGAATATTTCCTAGACTTCTTAGTGATGCTCCATTTATCTAATTTTGTGCACTACTGCAGAAGGTATACCTGCTGCAAAGCCCTGTACATCCTCATATCTGTTCAGAATTTACCATGATCTCCTGGAAAGGAACAACACAGTCACTATTTAAGGATCTAAACATAATAAAACTTACACTGAGGTGAAAAGAATCAATTTTTTTCTAGTTTTACAGATGAAAGGAAGTGAAGCATTATCTTATTGAGTTAAAAGGCAGCACATGTAAACCATTTAAATTGCCACTGTGTCAACCACAAAAGCTCTGTGTTTAGATCATGATATCAGTATCCAATTCCTACAGTAATTCTTCAGGCAATCACTGTTCTCAAAAAATCCTTCCCTTATTTTGTAAAGAGTCATGAGTGTGGAAGCTGATTTTTTTCCCTTTGGCTGAAGAAATGGGAACTGGAAACAAATACTTCATTCACTGTTGTTCCAGGCAAGAGCATGAGTGCTTATCACTATAATCACAGCTAAGAAGAGACTGAAAAAGATGAAGGAATCTCTTTAGATCTCGTAAACTTTATATCCTCAATTAGATTTTGACTTCCATAACTTTTTTATATGCAAAAGAAATTCTGTTTTTCTTTACTCTTTATTAATTTCATAATGAAGGGAAAAATCTCTTTTAAAATAACATTTTTTAAATACATCATACTGCTGTATTTACTTAGTTAATTTTATACCTATTTATATTAGCATCTTTTCTATATTAGAGCGCTTTACAGTGTTAAAAGCAAGGGAAAATAAGCTTTGAAAAACCTATTCTTAAACTGATAACTGCAGGGTCTCTAGTGAAACTCTCCAGGTTCTTCTGGCTTACACTTGATTTGCTTTAATAAGGGTTATGGGGAATGAAAAACTATTGAAACTGCATTTTAAAATGCCTGGCAACAGACAGGTGGAAACGACTTAGAATTACTATTTTTCATTACTGAGGGCCCCTCAGGACTGCACTGGAAAGAATCCTGTCTGCCCCAGATAAGAGTCTCCCAGCAGTTTAATGTGCCAATCAGTTGCGCTCAGCAGCCCGGAATCATCATATTGCAGCTATTGAATAGTTCCAGACCATATGCTCAGAAGGATGGGAAATGTGGTGTGTGTCACACTTCCAAAGAATGATGATGAAGAGCATTAATATGCTGATGAAGAAGAAAAAGAAAAATAGAGAGAGAGAAGTTTTCAAGAAGCAAACCCACCTGTGTCACCGAGCCTGACAGATATGCTGTACTAACTCTTCCATTTCATATGCGAGTTTGAGTTACCATGAGGCCTACATAACACTGAGTTACATGCTATCTTCCCTTCTCTTCCTCTGCCAATAAGTTCTCTTTTGGTTTTTAGACAGAAAAGAGTTAAATCAGAATCCAAATGTCAACAAAAGATGCAATGAATGTTTTATCCAGCTGGCAGCCTGGAAATAATTTGTGTGCATTTGGGGTCTAATTATTGTACAACAGCTGAGTGATGGACCAAGTATGGCTCCATTCATATTAAATAACACACTGGGAGCTTGAAGGAGGAGTGATAACGAGGGTTCTGAGAAAATGGGAGAGCAGTAAGAAAATGCATTTTCACATAGATTTTATCTTTTCTAAAACAATCACAGTGACATCATCCCATAACATACGGATAGTGGATGGGCAAATGAAAAACGGGTCACAAGGAGCTGATCTTGTAGCCAGCTTTTTCTGTGTACTTCATCCAGTGGTCTTTAATGCACAAAACTGTAGAGCAAATTAGGAGTTGGTATAAGCAGATGAAATTCCACAACTTCTATATTTACCATGGACCATCTTCATATCTTTCCAATTTTTTATAAATTCTAGTAACCTATACACAGGAGGAGCAGAAACGCAATATGGAAAGAATTCCAGAGTAGCTGTCTAAAACAACAGAACAAAACATAAGGAAATGACTGCACAAATGAGATCTTTTAATCAATAAAAACAAACATGCCCTTTGGGGAAACAGGGAATTCCAAGTAACCCGAAAAATAATTTTTAGTTGAAGCTAGCCATATCAATGCCTTGAAGATATGTATGTATTTCATGATCTTCTCTGATAACATTACAGCAATAATTTTTCATAACATAGACATAGATGCACTAAATTTGCCAGGATTGTGAGATATAATGGCTTGTACAGTGTGCTTTTCTAAAGAGCACTGAAATCAAATTCACAGATTCAGACAGCTTTTAAGAACTGAGTTGTCTGCAGGCTGAATAGATGTCTTAGTTTGGGAGGATGCTCTCATTTTCCTTTGTCACTGTAACAAAAGCCACTGATTAACAATGCATTCAATTGTTATGAGATAAATTACAGGACTTTTCACATTTATTCTTTTTTATGTCATCCTTTTGGCTTTCTGATTACTCATGAATTTTCCTTAGTACTTTTCTCTATTCTCAAATAAAAATTAATGTTATATATTTTGTTTCAGTCCATATAAGGTTAAGTTCCAGCCTAGTGGAACTAAATGAATATTGGCTTTGATTGTGTAGAGAAGAGTACAGATTATCACTTTTTTAATATAACCTCTTAACATGAAGCAGGTTCTCTAAAAGTAGTACCTCCCTCTGATTTATGATTATTAGGGTTTGGTTATGGTTTGTAAAGAAGATGTCCAATTGCTGATTTGGGACCAAAAGCCTGCAAAATAATAAAAGTAATGTGTTTTTATCTTTGGTTTTCTTCCTCTTCTGAACTGTGCTTGTACTGGTCAAAACAGTCAAGTGTATCTATTCTGCTCCTTAAAATTTACAATACTGTTGCTAGACCTTGGTTAACTTCAGTGATCAGCTAGATTTGGTGGGATTGTTTTTATGGATTGTTACCAGCATAGCTGTTCTGTATCACACTGAGGATCCATGCTAGGGTGATGAGGGAGCTGGCGGATGAGCTTGCAAAGCTGCTCTCCATCATTTACCCTCAGTCCTGGCTCACTGGGGAGCTCCCAGATGATTGGCACCTGGCCAATGTGATGCCCATCCCCAGGAAGGGCTGGAAGGAGGATCCAGGAAACTCCAGGCCAGTCAGGCTGGCCTCGGGACCTGGCAAGGTTTGGAGCAGATCATCTTGTGTGCCATCACATGGCAGCTGCAGGATGGCCAGGGTGTCAGACCCAGCCAGCACGGGTTTAGGGGGGCAGGTTGTGCTTGACCAACCTGATCTCCTTTTATGCCCAGGTGACCTGCCTGGTGGGTGCAGGAAAGGCTGTGGGTCTTGTCTACCTGGACTTCAGCAAAGCCTTTGACACTGTCTCCGACAGCATACTCCTGGAAAAGCAGTGTTTACTTTTCTACTCAGTTCCTTGCTTTCAGTTTTTTTCAGGTTTCCAAATTGAAGTTTACTCTTGCATTCTCTCTGCTATACTAGGAAATTCCCATTTCAAACTAGTGAAAAAAACAACTTAATCATTTCTAAATGGTTGTGTGTCTCCTGTAGATCCATATGATGGAGTCACCTGCTTTTCGTGACCTGTACTTTCCAACATCTTTCCATCTCATCAGGTACCTCTCAGAGATGTGAAATATCTGGTTTGCAAAAGTCAGATATTTCACCACTCAGCATATGTTTTTCTTACCAGCGCTGGTACATATTACTGAAAGTGAAATTTCAGGGTGCAGTTCTCAGAATCTCTTTGCCACGATGGTGAACCCACGGTGTCATTTTGAGGTTGCAGTGTGCTGCTTGGTGCTCACTTCCACAAAACCAGTTGGAGTTGGGTTTGACAGAGAAGGGATATTGTGTCAAAAGGCCTGGACTTCCATTTGTGTTTGACCATGCAACTTGTAGTAAATTTTCTTACCTTTCTTGACACTTGTTCATTGCAATCAAAAAAAAAAAATCTTGCCTTTATTTGGAGCAAACACAAGTGTTATACTTGGTGCAGTTAGTTCTTTAAGACAAAGGGTATGAAGCCGGCTAATAATAAATGGAAACTGTGCAAGTACCTTGTGTGCTGAAAGCTTTTTCTGGAGAAATGATTAAATGCATTGAATTCCACATCTGATCAATGTAAAAAGTATTCTGGCTGTTGCTGGACCTGGCAAACGTTTTCATCAGATTTGGCTTCAATCTGTAGTGAGACATGTTTACAGAACTAATTTCTAAATGCTTCTCTTATGAAAGGAAATTTTTATTATTTTTGTCAAAAAAACTACTATCTCCTGAACTGCATTATTTAAAATTGAAATGGAAAGCTATTTTCTTTCAGCTCCTTTGAAAACTCCCTAAGAACCTTTCCTTGAATAAAATATATTCTCTTTGATCCGAACAGGCCTGCTTTATGCCCTTAATGAAGCATCGTTGTAACACAACAGGTTTTAATTCTTTTTCCATTATCACCTTAACTCTAATTCTACCACAGCTTCCTTTGCGACTGATTCCTTTGTTCAGAACGTGGCTTCCTCTCAAACAAAGAAGCTGAACCAGAATTTTTGAGCTTATGGCACACTTGTTAAAAAGCCAGCTGCATTGCATAGCCGCAGGTAGCAGCTGCTGCGCGGGGACGCAGGTACCAGCCAAACACACACCACGTGCGTGGGGTCCCTCAGGGCTACATCCGTGCCTTCCCGTTCAGCTGAGCCAGAGCTGTCTCTGCATTCTGGGGCCAGGAGTAGCAGAAGGACCTTCACGCCCTGTGAGACACGGAGCGGCTCGCTGCGTTCGCCCTGTGCACCGCACAGCCGCGCGGATGGCAGATGTGGGGCTGCAGGTGTAAGGCTGGGAAACAGCACTTCAAGGGACCTGCTCTGCTACAATCAGAACTTCCAGATGTCAATACTTGTTCCCTTTTGGTTCAAAATCAGTCTCTTTTAATCTTAAAATTGCAGCATTCTGCTTTCCTTGCTCCTCAGCTCCTGTTTCTTCTTGCTGCCTGTATCTCACTGCAGTAGTCCACCTTCTGGAGCCCTTTCTCTCACTTTTGACTTTACAGGGAGTGTGGCCTGGCAAAAGACCAGTCGTGCCTTTCTGCCAGTTTCTCCTTCAGCTTTATTTCATCAGAGTCAGAAGTAAGTGTGATTATAGTAAGTGCAGTTATTGATATATCTTCTTCATTTTGAGATTGGACCATCTAATTTGGCAGCTTTTGAAGTGTGTTGCTAGCTCAGATGGGAAATATTTTGTAGAAGGGTTGAGGTTTGTATTTGAAGGTGCCAGTGAAATAACAAATAAACAAAATTCAAGCCATTCTCATTTCAAGGTGGTTCATTACTTAGCTGGAGAATTGAAAGACTGCAACTACTAGAGGTTTTTGTTGGTTTTTATGTTACTGTAGGTCAGTCTAGGTTAGGGTTACTTTGTGAGTGTGAAATGAGACACTAAAAGAATTGGTGGATTATATTATAATTTTTTTCTTCATAAAAAGAGGAGCAAGTGGGGTCATTCCTCTATTTACTTAATTTTGATATTGTATGACTTTTTACATTTTCTTCCTAGATGTAGACAGGAGGGATTGTGGCCAACACTGTGACCAAAACATCACTGCTCAGTGATATGGATTCCTCAATCATTCTAATTTGGGAATGAGAACTATCAAAGCAGCAGTTCTCAAAAGGCACAGAATTACCCATTTGTTCACTGAGCTACTCAACTGTGGTGTTTTAGGAGAGACACCTGTTTGCTTTTCAGTAATGTTGTACTTATTCTTTATTCTTTTGAACACAGAGTCATACCGATTTAGATAAAATTTAGGAGGAAAACAAGGCTTCAGGGAAAGATCGCTGTGATAGGCATCAACAGAGTGCTAAACATGTGGAAGTTTCTTGCAAGATGCAGCGAAAAGCTGCACTGGTCTGTTGCCTACTCTTCCCCTCCCAGTTCTAGCTGCTTACATGCTTTCTTCCTTCAGGAGATAAGTGGGATACTTTTGCTTAATCTGAACCACTCATTCACTTAAATAATCTGATCAGTGCTGAATCAAACTGAGTGCTAGGGATACATAAGTTCCGCATCCCATTGGAGCCTTTCATCCATTTCTTCACCTTCTGGACCAAATGTGAGACAGGCAGGTGTTTGCAATGTCTGGCAAAGTGGATAATGGAATGGGCCTCCTTAGACTCTGCAAAACATCTGCGTGAAATGTTAATGTTATTGTGTGGGACAGCTCGTGCATGCGGGCAGAAGGGGGAGTGCAGGCATTATCAAAGACAAGTTTTAGTATATTTGATATTGTTTCAAAAACATTTTCCTCTTACAAATAAATTGCGTATGGATGAGGGGTTCAGTTGTGCTGTTGGTGGTTTATGTTATGATGTAGACATTCTTTCTTCACTCTGCTCAACACTACACCTGATAGGAGTGTATTAAGCAAAGTGGCTTTGTTTTGTCTTTTTTCTCAGAGAGATACAATGACTATGACAGAGTTTATTTGTTTCTAGATAACATTGTGTTTATGTGTTTGATGTGAAAGCCAGTATGAATAGATGTGCTCTGTTCTTGGGAAAAAAGGTAAAGAGATTTGTCTTCTCAGGCTGAGATTGAGTTCCTCTGTCCTGGAGCACCCTGAGAGTACTTTGATGAGAGATGCTTAACCCCAAAGAAGATCCCATAGTGTGAGAGGAGCAGACTCATCACTAGGCTTCATCCCTATGGCCACCACACGCCCTGAGTCCGAGCCGACAGGCACTGATTGTAAGGGCTGTGTGGAACTTCAATGTTAGCTGAATATCTGTGAGAAATTACTGCAGAGGGAAAAGTCTTGTGTGTTTCTCTGCATCAGTGTTATTGAGGACGGACAGTGAGATATTTTGGACAGCTGGAGTGTAAAAGCCATGGTAACAGAAGTATTATTTTGACCTGATCACCAATGGGTGAAATGAAGTTGTTCAATTACTCTTTTGTAATTTGGTCTATGCTTAGTTTGGTGTCCCTTGTGTTGCCTGCTAACATCAGAAATGGAGCACTCTGTTACAGGTGCATTCATCACTGTGCCACCACATGTGTATGTAAACATGTACACCCTTAAGTAAAGATAACTTGGGGTGATAGTTTTGTTTGGCTGCATTTGGATTTGTTTGTTTGTTTTTAATGCTTTTAGTGAGGGTTTGGGGTTTTTCTTTTCCCCACAGATTCTGACTTATAGATTTTTTTTTTTTGAAACAGGAGTAATGATGATGAAAACAGTTATGATTGCTTTGTTTAGTAGAACATGCCTATTGTATAACAACTTAGATTAATTCATCATTAATCCAACCTCCAGCTGAAAGGACAAGCTTTAAATAACATATCTTAGGTTGTGCTGATTTTGTTTAAGAGGAGAAACAAATGAGAGACAGCGATATTTCTTTAGAATTCAAAAACATTTAAACAGCATTATCTGCGTTGAAATTATTAAGTATCCCGTTATGCATTTACCCTGAAGGGTATTTGTAAACATGCTTTATATAACTCATGTAAATACTATATCATAATAAAATGTGATTTCAAAGACAAACATGGTCTTAAATGTTCCTGGTTTAGGTAACCTTAGCCAGACAAATACTGTCTTTAAGGTGATGTCACACTTTTGATGAAGCTCAAGGCAGAGCTGTAGGAGGAGACCTGTAGGTAGGAACATAATATGTATGAAATGACCAAATAGTTACCTTCCATTATAATACAGCATAAAACACAAAACATATTTTTAAATCCTCTTGCTCAGGGATTTCTGAATGTGATTCCACATCTTCTCACCGAGATAAAAATATACTCTGTGGATTACTCTAATTAAGCAATATTAGATACAGCTTAAATCTATTTTGCAAATATGTTTAATTTTAATAAATATCACCATTCAATTTCCAGATATTTTTTGTGTCTAGAATCTGATAAATTCAGCTTGCTGAGCTTGGCTGAGGGTTCAGCAGCCTGGTAATTTTCCATTTTGTGTCCTGAGTTTTTTTGTAAGTTCTGCTTTTGAAGTACTTAAGTAGCAGACTAGAGAAGATAAAGGCCAAATATTGAAAAGCTGTAGAACATTGAGATAAAATTCAGTAAAAATGGCCAAGATACCATAATTTAGATGACCCACTGCAGCAAGACATGGTCTTTATTTCAGTATAACACTGACATTTTTGTTCTGAACATGTATTCCTTCTATGGGAAAGGCTCGGTTTATAATATCATGGTTTTTTTAGGCTGCTTGAACACGGGCAGGCCAATTAGCAGTGATTGCTAAACCAGGACACCCGTGGCTGGCTGCAGTGGCTCGAGGTGAATTGCTGCAGGCTGGGCACAAGCGAGGCAGAGCTGGTGGGGATGAGCCAACAGGCGCCCTGGGAGTGTCTCAGGAATGGTGTTTCCCACTGGCTCTGTGCAGGTCCAGTGCCCTTGGTGGCTGGAGAACATCCAGCCTGCACCTGCAGCTTCCCCCAGCAAGGGTTGGGCTCTCCTGCCCCCAGGACAATGGCAGTGGGGAAAGCGGGCAACTGGGACATCCCAAACCCACCTCGAGCTCCTCCTTCCCATCCCAGCCAGAAGGCTTCTGTTCTGAACACAGTAAAATTGAACCTTTTTTGTATTCTGTGACAAACATTTCATGTGGACACAGAAAGCTGCTTTTTATAGGGTATGGCCCCTGGAGTTCAGGTTTTGCAATCTTTCGTTTTTTGGTTTGTATTACTGAATTTCTAATTCCATTTAAAATAGGAGCAAGAGGTATTTTGGGGGCACTTTTCTGTGATGGCTTTGCTTCCAAGGTTAAGAGCCATATTAGAGATGTAGGACAATTAGAAGAGAAATGAACTTGAGAGACTGGATTTGAGTCCACAAGTGATCAAATATAATGGAGGAAAAAAATTACTCTGTGTTCTTCTTGCCTGTATTTAAAATGTTGAGTACAGAAATACATCACATATGTGTGTGTTTTTCTCTTCAGTCTTTTTTTTCCAAGGCACTATAATCTGAATGGTTCAGCATATTTAAGCTTTAAGTTAATATAGTTTAAATTTTGAGATTTAAGTTACCACTAACCCAGATGCGAAAACCTTACACTGACCTTCCCCTGAGTGAATGAAAACGTTTAGTGTGACTCAGGATAACACTTAGAAATGCAGAAATAGTATAATTAGCCATAACATATTTCTATATGGAATCAAAAACTTTCACCTGCCATCTGGTGGAAAAAAAATGAAAAGCTACAATCTGTGAACCTCCTAACTAAGGACTACACCTGTTTTCTGCTTGCTAGTAGTATAGAAATATGCAGCGCGAGTTCTATATAAAGAAGATTTTACACTGACATTCCTGACTTCTTTCCTGTGTATGCTACAAGAATAAGAATTTTTTGGTCTTTTTGTTTCCATTATCAACAGAGGAAAAGAGTAATTGGGTTCACCAGTTCTTCATATTTGCTTGAATATAAACCATCTACCCTTCATGGTCAGAGCATGCTCGTAGGAAGTAAAACAAGGTAGATGTGATAGGAAAACATAAACATTTATTGATTAAACCCTCTGGGAGATTTGGTTCTACAGTAATATTCAAACATATGTGACCTGCAGTGCACTAAATAAGTTCTGAAAGTTTTTAATATTCCATGTCACCAAATAAATCACAGAGGAAGTCACTGGCTGCTGTTCGCTCTTAATCAGGAATATTACTGTAATGAGCACTATAGTCTTTCATTAGAATTACGGTTTTGAAATTACGGTGGGAAAAAGTTCTTAACTTTGCTCTTAGGAGAAAAATTTCACTTAAGACTGGGAAATTTGTACTACTGCCAGTGTGTAGTTAAGTTTTAAGTGTGCATTTCGGTAAGAAACAAGTAGCTGCCAGCTTTTAATTGTGATAGTCCCACAGCAGGGACAACAGCGTGGTGTGCATTTCAGCTGGGTTCTCTTTGGGTACTCGTGCTAGTAAATGTTCCAGTTAAGGAAGCAATTCTACTTTCATGCTGGACAAGTGAAAACAAGCAATAAAGCAGTGAAATTAACTTTCATGTTTTTACTAGAATCTGTAGCTCTGACAACTTTGAGAATAAAATTTTTACTACAAACTGAGGAAATAGAGTCTGAATATCTTAGAGATAACAAATGTGAATCAACATGAATTTTTTGACCCATTTCAGTATGCTAGCCTCTTCATAGTCTAAAATAACTACAGTGGCAGCATTTAATTAGGGTTTATCCATAATGAGGAGTAATAAGCAATGTTGAATTTATGGCATGTTAACTACCCACATTAATTTGTTATGTGTAAAAATCTGAGGCTGATTAGTTATCACCTATAAAGACTTTCCTTTTGGGCACTAGAGTGTCCACTTGGGAGCTCAGCAGGAATACCAAATACATGCTAGATACACAATCTACCCAATAGTCATCTGAAGGAAAAAAAGTCTCCCTAGGAGCTTTTGGCCTTCAGAACATATTTATACTGAGCTATTCCATCTCCTCCGAGAGACAGAAATGTCCACAGTCTATATTGATCTGAATGCTTGTGTAAAGATTTTATTCTTTAAGGTTGTGGTGTAGTTCCAGGCAATATTATAAAGTTTGAGAGTTTTACCTGCCTGTTAGGTTTTGTTCTAGTACACAGGGGATTCATTTTGGAGGATATAATAGGTCTTAAGCTTGTCAGTCTGCACTATTTATTAAACCATTAAACTGTTTTCAAGTTGTTTAATAAATAAATGATGGCATTTTAAAATGTCATCAGGAGTCAATGAAATCTTCCAGACTCAAATTATGTAAGCTCTAAACATGCTTGGGTCTGATTTGTCCAAAACAGAAGTGAGGTGCCTGTGCACCTTTTGAAGATGCAGGTTAATGATCCAGGATTAGCCCTAGTTACATTTTGTGTAGTTTAATTTTTCTTGCACCGTAATTCATTTTTTCAAATGATCCCACATCAGTCATTGCAAACACCTTTAACAGGGGAAAAAAAAAAAACTCAAAAAGATACCCTAAACCAGCAAAGATCAGTGATAGGAAATGTAACACCAAGTTAATTCAGCAGATTTAGAGAGGCAAATAATGCCTGAGCTTGGCAACGGGTTTGTCTTTGTATTGCTCCCAAAACAAGGAAAACTTAATGGAAATGGAAGTTTGTGGACTCCATTCTTCTCCTCCTTCAACCTATTACAGTCTGCAACACTGATGCAGTAAATTACTAATCTAAATATTTGACTTTTTCAAAAATCACTGCCTTTTACCTGAAAGGGATTATCCATCTAATTTTATTTTGACTGGCTTTAGTCATCAGGATGACTTCAGGGTGCAAGTTATCTGTACTGTCTAACAGTTTCTTCCTTGCAATGAGCTTGTATATTTAGGAAAGGTTTCATGGAGGCTTGCTGCTGTTTAAAATGTTGTTACCACTTCTGTTTCCTTCTCCGGGCCCATTCAATAGCCATTAATTTGTAACATTTTTTCACAGCTGATATCTTGCAATGTATTTTTCTCATTAAATATAGTATAAAAATGAAACATCAAAATGCTATAATGCGTTTTTCACTCACCTCTTTTGTTGTTTGTCTGAGCATGTTGGTCTCGTGTATTTAAATAATTAATCTTCTTTTTCAATATCTAGTGATGATATTCTTTGCAGCTGATATTTCCACATGAAAATTCAATTATTTTTGTAGCTCTGAAAGATGTGGGGTGCATAATAACTTTGATAATTAACCCAGTGTTTGGCAATATATTGAAAGTGATGTTTAAGGATTACAATTCAATTGCTTTTTGTTGCAGTCTTTGTTTGCAATCTTACAGCTGACTGCCATTCTTTTAGTTTGCTTGGTTATTGTTCTGCTAGAGGTCCTGAAGAGTCTTAAATAAAATGCCTGTTTTCCATAACTGAACAAAAATGTTCTGGTATAGTTCTAGTTTTCCTAAAATAATTAATGAATGTGCAGGGTGTAAATGCTAAACAGCATAATTATAATATTAAATAAATATTTAGCACAGGAAATGGCACACAAGACTAGGTTTGACCTCCCTTCATGCAGTTACCTGCTTGATCTGGGAGCAAAGATGATTAAATATTGCATTGGGGGATTTATTACCTAAAACTACTTGGTCTGTGAGGGAAGGGGAATATTTGAAGCAGCTGCTGTTTCAGGTAAGTATCAGGTACAAAAATATGTTTGGGGAGCTGTGGTTAAGTGTAAAATATAAGAAAATTGACTAAAATCCAGTTAAGTAATGAGATTGACATTTCCTCATGGCACACTGTATTCTACCAATGAAATCAGGGAAAATCCAGAGGCCTCATCATCTAAATAAGGAGCAATATTTCCTTTGGATGTACAGTAGTAGGATCTTCATAAAACCAGTAATCTGGTAATTCCTAAAATGTCTTATGATTTTAAAAATTGTAAATGCCCTTCAATAGTCATAGTACCTAACCATGGTGGTCAGACGGTTTCTGTTAACTGAAATAAGCTGTACCATACTGGTGCCTTCTTAATTAAAAGGTGCTTTCCCTCCTATCCCTAATCTCAAAGATGCTCTATCCCACCTGTTCTCAAACATTTCAGAAAAATCCTAGTCCAGAAGCACTACAATTCCTTTTCTGTCGATAGACCTCTTCTGTTCATTGGACAAGGCTGTCAGGACCCTGGGGTGATTCTTCAGCCTCTGCTGATGGCTGTGAGGAAGCACGTGCAGAATGTGCTGAAATGTTCTTGATTTCTGCTGGATTTTGTAACATGAATTAATTTTTGGAAGAAGCAATAGGTGTTCATCTTGGAAGTGAGTGTCAAACCAGGAGCACAAACATTCTCTGCCACTCCTTGTAGATCAGGCTCTCAGTTGGATGCATTTTATTTCACCCGTTCTTCAGCATTAGGTTAAACTGCAGAGAGCTGATGTATAATGTGTATTTGATATTGTAGTGATCTGTAATTCCTCTCTATACTGGAATCTTTGAAAAAGAGAGCAAGAGAAGCTTGATTGTTCTGCTGAGTTGCCTGCAAGACATAGTTAATGGTTAAACAAACACTTCACTTTTAGCTCTGTTCATATCTTTCTTCAGATATAATTTCCATAGATGTTCCAAAGTGTGAGCTTTCTGGGAGAAGAAGAGAACTTTTTACCTTAATAACCCCTGAATCTTTAGAAAACTCCTCTGGAGAAACATTTACAATACTCTTCATTCACAGAAATTAATGACCTAGCACTCCAATTCTCAATGGTGCTCCTGGGCACAGGAAAGCATTTATGTATTTACTTTCACATTAATGCAGGATAACTCATTTTCAGCCTCACCGGGACAGTCTAAATACTCCTTATTTCATTAGAAAATGACTGTTCTCAACATGTCAGGGAACATGTAACTGACAGTTGTAGATAGCACATATATCACCTTTGGTGAGAGAATAGCAAACTTAATTAAAAACATGTTATAAAACCAAAAATTATGTTAGAAATAATACTTGTTTACATTCTCTAGATGTTTGCTGTTATACTCTGTTTGACAATTTGGCATTTTCTTATTTTTTCTTCTGAAATACTTCAACCTAAATTTTAAAAAAGTTTCCTTTTTAATTTTCCCTTTCTTTTTCTTTTTTTGGAGGCAGAGGTTGGAGTGGTAGGGGTTACATAACTTATGTAGAAGGTACAGAAGCAAATATGGCCATGTAGAAGCAGTTATAAAACAGTTCAACATGTAAAGAAATGGAAGATATTTCTTGTTTGCATCAATAAGACAGAGATTCAGTTAAAAAAAATATAAATAGAATTAATATCTATGGATTCAGCAGAAAAAAAATCACCACAAAACACAGAAAATGGAAACCAGTACCCCAAATAGTACTTTTGTTCAATATTTTAAAGGATTTATTGAAGGAAAAAATGGCACCTGACACGTCCAATAATAGCACATGTTCTGATTAGTGATTATCTGAATGCTCCTATTTGTTTTACTCTCCAATAAGTGAGCATTACTGAAGATTTTTTTTTCCTTTTTACTGAGAAAAATAGAACAAACAAACAGAAGCTTGTTATTTTCCCACTGGAGTCTTAGCTCAAGAAGATCAGTGTAGTTTACGAGATACTGAACTTGTTTCGGCAGATATTTTTTCCCCATAACTGTTCAGGTAAATGTTACTGCGGGTCCATGTTTAGGAACCTCACACAAACGAGACCCCCTATATTCTTATGAGCCAGATCTACTTTATTTCTTTCATGTTGCAAGCTGTGGAGTTGGAAACAGTATAATTGTTCTGCTGAGGACAATAGAAAACCAGGAGGAGCCAGGCTTGGAAATAGTTCAGAAGAACAATTAAGATCAGTGGTCACCTTTCCAAGAACTGCTGTGGCCCGAGTTCCACACCAGGACTGCGGGCTTGTACGTACCTCCCTGAGCAGGGGACAAGGACAGGAGCTCAGGAGGCAAGGTGCCTTGGCACCTGGGATGTGGGGGAGAAATGCAATTTCCTTGTTATTCCTGCAGTGTTGTGAGAGGACCTTCCGGTTGCTATTGTCAGATGAAGGCCTTTCTCCACCTCTGAAATAAAATGGGCAAAGGATATTTGAAATGAGGCAGTCATATGCAATTTATTAGGGCAAGCCAAAACTGCCTTTCCCCAATTTGTCTTTTTCCTTTGACATAAACCTATAGCCTATGCAGATTCCAACTTGCTTACAATTCAGGTAACTTCTACAATGGAAGAATAAGCCTCTTAACAAGATTGAATTTGCTATTGTGCAAGTTGCAAGCTGAACAAACAGAGATTGGGCAAATTTCTGTTCATTCATGTGCCTCTTTTAAAAAACAAATACCAGTTTAATATAAATGGAAATGAGAGCAATGCTAGTGTGGACATAAATCTTCATCTATTGTAACCTAATAATGAAAGGCACTCTGTTCACAGTCTAGACAAATGAAATAAAGTCATAGGGTGCTTTGAGTTTTTTTAATAAGAAAAAGAATCATCACTTTTAACTTAGATTTGTCTCCTTTCATTTGCTCACTTTGTGATTTCAGACAAAGCCATTATTTATGGAAAACCAGTTGTTTGCCTCAAAAGAAAAGCACGTCACCCTATTATACATGATGTGTAATTGTTTCTGGTAAAAGATAAAAATAATGTGGCAAGATATTTGAAAAGAAAGTTTCCTGGCTGACTTCATAAACTTTAATATTTATATAACCTTTAAGCAGTCAAGAGACTATGCCTAATGACAGTCAACTAACAGCTTGACCTTTATTGAATGGAAGAATGGTAGCACACTTACAGGAGTTTCATTTCAACAGCAACCTAATGTTGGATTTCTTTGGGCTATTAATGTACAGGGAACACACTGAAATTCATCTGGAGCCTGGAAATGTATTATTTCCATTAAATAAGTCCCGTGGAACTGAAGAATTGAGGATTTAAAAAGCAATCACCTTCAGATTCTGTAATTCTATTTTGATAAGCTTGTTACAAATTAAATGTGAAATATCTCAACTTCTAAAAAATATTAGAAGGTGCACATATGAAAATTGGCTATTACCATATTCAAAATCTTTATGTTAATCAGCAGTTCAATAATTTGTATGTGTATGCAAAGCCTAAACACTGTGTTATTTTTTCCCTGCCTTTCATAGAGGAATTAATCATACTGTCATATTGGTTTGAAGTAATTATAAAAGGGAGTTTGAAAGATTAAGATTAAATACTTTCAAAATGCTTAACTGAGATGTTTTCCTCAAACATACAGTAGAAGGACAAATAATATTTGAATGTCACTGGGTCCTTTGTGATGATTTAGAACATAGCAAAGCAATTATTTTCAGTAGGAGGTTAGTTTTAAATAGCTGTTGCTAGTTCAGAACCGTAGTATATAGACACAGATCAAGATCTCTTACTTTACTTGATCAAAGTGTCAAGAGTGTGGTTGTGAGGTGTAAGGAGACAGGGGGATCATTTGCACAGTTTGGGTTGGTGTTTGGTTATTTTGTTGTTGTTTGGGTTGCTTCTTTGCACACAGTTTGAGAGAAAGTCTCTCAAGTTACAGAGAAAGAGAAAAGTCTAAAGTATGTGAGAAGTCCTTACTTAATGTTCTTGGTCAAGATGACATAGGCACTTCCACTAGGAACACAAAGACCTTTCAAGTATTTTCAAAAGCTTGAATGCAATGTCAAAGTAAATTAGTGAAAATGAAATATTGCAGGAATGCTGATGCAGCTACTGAGAACAGAAAATACAGCCTTGTTGCACGGACACCTCAAGGGTTCTTCCAGTCTTCCTGGACACGGTTACAGGAGACCAGTGCAGAGCAGGTCAGGCCCTTCGCAGAGAAAGCCTAAAAAATCGGAAACTCTCCACTCTGGAGGGAAGAAAATCTGAGAGCACTATAGAACAGAGATCTACAAAACTGCAGAGGGGTTTGGTAAGCGGAATACAGAACTTGTTGATTCCTGTAACAGAAGGAAGTCCAGATACTCAACGATGCCAGTAGGAGAACAGCATAAAGCATGTGGGGGACACACAAGGTTTCTTCAGGGATAGGTAGGGTTAGTGATTCTGGCACCAGGAATTTGGTGCTCTGGGGACCTGGGGAGGCAGAAAGCCTCAGCAAGTTCAAAAACAACTCAGTTTATGGACTGGATCCCAGGGATTATTCCTGTTTGTCCTTTTCTGTTCTTTGTATCCAAGACAGACTCCTGGGCAAGGTAGACAAATGCTCTGACTCAGAGCATTTTTTATTCTTGCATATTCCTTTAGTGTGACAATGAAGATGAAGAAGAGGTTTCTTGCCATCTAGTAGAACTTAATTTAAAATAATGCTCATAGTAAGTCTCCATTAAGTCACTGAAAAAAATACTTCAGCTGATTTATAAAAGAACTGTTAGAAAACTAATTTTTGAATGGACAGTACTTTCAGTCTTGAGGCTTATAACTGTTCTAAAAGAAACTGCTCTCTATTGAATTTAACTGACTGGAGTACCTTTATAATACATTACACATTCTCTAGCTTTCATGTTGGGGAATAAAATGTCGTGAAGGGGCCGGAATCATATAATCTTCTGAAATCGTGGATTTCCGAGTAAGAGAATAAGCCTCTTATATAAGCAGGGACTCTTAGGAATGGAACATTGCCATCTATTTACTGCTATGATTTCTGCTGAGAAGCACATCCACAGCCCCCAGGCAAGTGTATTCCTGGCTCTGGAGGCTGGGTGGGGTGTTTTGGCTAAGCCACCCACCGGTCTCATTTTGGAATTGTGTCTGCAGGTACCTCAAGCCTCTTGCTCTCACCAAGAAAGAGGAGAAGCTAAACTTCAGCAGAAGGTTGTCTGCTGAAAGTAGAGCAGTCTGCTGAAATGAGCTGAAAGTAGAGTGTTGCTGCTTTTTTCTTTTTGAATTCCAAATTCTGCTTTCCCAGGTTGCATTTGGCTTTCACATAAATTAAGTCTTTACAGAGAACACTTTGAGCAGCCTGCAGGAAAGGTATCACTGCATGAGCTGAATTGGGCCAAACTTGGCTTCATAAAGATGCTCTGATGCTTTAACAGGAGGAACTTTAACAAAATTAATGCTTCAAATTATTGTTTTATTACTTCATATCATGCTACTGTGTTCCTATAGTTTAAAATGTTTAATAAATCAGAAGGCCAGAACAAAAGAATACACATTGCTTTTGCAATTGACCTTTCATTACTTTGGCTTGCACTTGCAGGCTTCCAACGTATAACTAATGTGCACAGCTTAAATGTATATAATGCAGAAGTTCAGAACTAAAAATACTGTAAAAGGAGCTTACTATTTTTTCACATTTTAGTTTCACTTGGGTGTTTTTAATTTATAAGATTTTCAATTCATGGCTATATTAATACCTACAATAGATTCAATTAGCCTTTGAAGACTCATCAACAACTGTAATTGTAGTCCAAGATTAAAATCCCATGTTTTCCTGTAGGAAAATGCAGCTAAATCTCCTTAAACTTTCTCCATTGCCTGGAGGATAGCTGGTCACATATTTCTGATGCAGTCCTTCTCTGCCTGTGGTCCTGAACATGTCTGTTGCCTGCCATGCTCTTCGTTGCAGAGATGAGATCTGACTCCTGGAGTCAAGTAGTTGGCTTTATACACCTCCTCAATATGCTTATTAAAATGAACCAGAGGTTAGTTCATTTTAAAGGACTGAAGAAGAATTATTAAGGAGCTGATTAAGTCAATTACGCTGCTTAGGGAATCCTTTTTGCTGTGTTGTTGTTAGCCAGGAACCTTAATAGGACAATTAGGATTAATTAAAATCAGCCTGATTGATTAGAATATATAAACCTGCACGCGAGCTGTAGCTGTGTGGCTGTGTTTGTGCAGCCTGCGAAGGGGGGCAGTGGATGCTGAGGTCTGTGTTCCTGCAGATATTATCTGTATGCAGATAGGAACAGGTTGATTTGAGGGGGCAGTTGGTTTTGACAGGGATGATTCCACATCAGAGAATTAAATTTTCTGCATCTCCCTGTTGGGATTAACAGGACATGAGACTGAACAAACAGCAAGTGGATTTTGTTGTATATATGTGTAAAATGACTTGGGGGTGGGGAATCAGTCCTTATTTTGCCTGTAAGATGGTGTGATTTGAACTCACCATGATCGCTGGGGGCCAAGGAGAAATGGTGGCTTAATGGCAGTGGAAGGTGAGAGAGAAGGGCACTAAAACGAGGCATTTGTACTGCCTCTTGGGAGAGCCTCTCTTCCAGAGGATGTAAGCTCCCAAGTCAGGTGGCTGAGTTGCCATCAGAAATCAGTTTCTGCATGCAGCACGACCATCTGACTGGGCTTGTGTCTTCAGGATGTTATTAAATGGATGATGTCCAAGAAAATTGGAACACTTCTGTAATGGCTGTTTTAAGCTGTGCCAATACCACAGTTAATAGATTCAGCCATATGCTCACACAGCCCTGGGATCTTAACCTTTTTCGGTGTCATACAGTTTGCATGCAGACGCATGATGGGAAAGAATGCCATGGGAATGGTCACGTGGCTTTTCATCTTCTGGGGAAGGTAGAAGGGTGTTAAGTCCCCTGCTCTTTCAATGACCAAGCAAGGTCTCCCTTCATTTAAAGCATGGCTCTGCTCTCGCCTGCTTTTCATACATTCATTCATTTTGATTACTTCTGGAAACTTTTTATATCTGCTGTTTTGTCTCTTTGAAACAGCTTTCTTCTAAAAGGAAACTGATCTACTGTGAGAAAGGTTATCTGAGGAGTGCACCTTAAAGCTTCCTTTGTTTTACTGCCAGTGAACATAAGTAGCTCCACTATTTGTCTGTATCTTTATCCAAGATGTTTTGTTATGTAGGAAAACATACAGAATCTTCACTAGACATCAGCAAGGCTTTAATCAGCAACAACATCTTTTTTCTATGCAGTTGGATTCTATATGAGCGTTATCAGTCAAAATTTCTTTCTTCAGGTGCTTCAAAAGAAGTAGTTATTTATTAATGACCTAGAAAATTAACTAATCTTTCAAAACAATATTTATAAGCATCTCTTCATTTACTACACTCCTGAACTAGTGCATATCTAGGTAAATGTGCTATCTCAGGTCTTATTATTCCACGTACTGGTAAGACCCATTTCCAAGAATGCTTATTCCATCTTATTAAGAAATATCTTCAGACATTATCTCAGATGTCAGTCCAAAGGAGAATCAGCTTTTCACATTGCTATTTGAAAAGTGTTAAGGTTCTTTACTTTTATCTCATGCTGTTAGGAAATACCAGAGGAATCCCTGTTTTGAATAAACAGCATTTAGCAAAATTTGGTGTTTAACTAAATGGAATATTATCCTGTGATATGTACTGTCTGAAGTTATCTATGCAGTCCTGGGGTGTCTCTTAATCTGTAGAGTTTCTGCTCTTAAAGACAGTGATAGGTAAGGAGAAAGAGATAAGCAGGAGATAATGGTGTCATTGAAAAAAAAATCTCATACTCTTCTAATCCCAATAAAAATATTTATTTCAGAGGATAATACCCAATAAGACTCAGTGAGTAAGACTATCCTAGTTCCATTATCTAAGGCGGCAAATGTAATCATCTGTAAGATTTTTTTTTTTCCCCTAAATTATATTGGAGTAAATCTTAGTAAAATCCTCACAACATCAAGATGTTAAGAAGCTACTGGACGCCATCTACTTTTTTTCTGCTCTCTAAAATCTAATGCTATTCTGAGAAGTTCCTGTATATTGTCATGGCATGCCTGAAAAGTCATAAATCCCTTTCAGGAATTGTAATTGTGGTCATCTCTAGCAGTAAGTAACCCTTATTAGGTCTTTCTAAACTTTAATAAATCCAAACAATGAAAAATAAAAGCTTAAGTACATGTAAGTGGTATCTGACTCCCAGATTTCATTACTGATGCAGAAAAAGATTATAGTAAGCTTTGGTACTTATTTCCCTTAATTTTTTTTAAGGTCTTTTTTACAAGCTACCTGTCATTTTCAGGACTTTATTTACTCTTAAACATCGTCATCCAGTGTTTACAATAAATAATATCCGCCCTTTAAAGGCGAAGTATTAATAAGCACAAATTTACATAATATAATACAAATCAATAACAAAATTCCCTGTTTTCACCAATAGGTGGTGGTGCTAGCTGGTTCTTTATCTGTTGCTTCTTCAAACTCCAGGGCAACTAACCGTAAAAACATCTGCATATTTCTAGCATTAAAAAGTTGGGCATAGGTAACTGGAGGTGCTTGGAGCCATGGCTGCAGGAGGAAATGCAGACCTCGGGAAAGGAGGAACAGTGCTGCAGTACTGGAGGAAGATAAAGAAAATACTCTTCAGCCTCTGTCTCTCCACACTGCTTAGAAAACCAGCTCCCTCTGGTTTTAGTTGCTGTTGCGATGTCTTCCATTGAAGAAACAATCTTCTGAAACAATCTTCTGCCCTGGGCTCTCCCCTGGTTAGCAGCTGTCAGCTTATGGGGTGGGAGGAGCAGGATTTGTGTGTGCACAGAGTGAATGCTTGAATTCCAAGAACAAAACAACGGACTGTGAACGGATAAAAGGCTGTGAAGGAGAGGGCTCTTTTTCCAGGCAGTGAACAAAAGTACTGAGAGAAATGGGGGTCACATCTGAAGTTAAACACAAGTGCATCACTCAAAGATGATGAGATTCATACATACAAAAAATGAACATTACAGCAGGCAAGCTGCAATGCAAAAAACATTGGAATAAAAGCATATGTGGCATGTTGAACACAGGAGGAAATGAGTAAGAGAAACGCTGTTTTTCCCTTTAATTCCCCCTGTGATGGGAGCTTAGTTCATTGTTGCAGAAAAAGTGTTTATTTGGCCAGGATGTGCTCCAAAGTCACTAATATCGCAAGCAGACAGTCTGATGGGTGCCACTTGGGCTTAGCTGTAGGCCTTGTATTATAATAAGCAGTTTCAGCAAGCCACAAATTCCTCTAAAAGAACAATTAAAAGTTGACACACTTCAAATGAACTCAAGAACAAATTAAAACATGCCTATAGCAAGGACTGTGCTTTTAATTTTGTATAACCTTCATTAGAGCCTATGATAATGTGACACAAGAATTCTTGATGCTAAATAAAGCATCAAGAGTATGAATACCACAGTGTTCATCATCTGGTTGCTTTCTTTGTTGTGGGGTTTTTTCCCCTCTTTTTTTCCTTCTGTTGTCTTTTCCCTGTATCTCTGGCCTATTTGCTTCCCTGTTTTTTCTGTGGTCTGCTCTCACTGCAAGGAATAAGATAACTCATGACTGGCAGCCAGCAGCTTGGAGTGAGAATTCTCATTTGTCACATTCTGTTGCCAGCTGCCAAGCGAGATATGCAAAACCTTGTTTCAGAAAGTTCCAGTATTGTCAGGTTCTCTTGGCTGCTAATGTCTTTCATTCTAGTATTTTGGAAGGGAAAAAACCTTAGGTAAAATATTTGAGCTTCTCTAGTTTTCCTTTGGAAGAAAGAAGAAAAGAAAAAAAAGGAGGAGAGAAAAGATAGAATTTTATTAAAGATGAAATTTAGAAAACACCTATTTTTAGCAATTATACTGATAGGTAACAAGTTTTCATTATGCATATAAACTCTGTGATTGCTGAGGTTCAAATATGCATTCTCAATGCCAAAATATCTGACAACTTGAGCTCGTGCCTGATTACTCTGAGCTGAGTTTTTAGACCCACTTGCTGGATGTATTCTAGCTTTTCATTCTATCACCTTATCTTCTTTAAGGGCTTCCCTTACACCTGAAGCTGGACCTAAAGACTCCCCAGCTTTAAACGTTTTTTAGCCTGTCTATCCTTCCATACTGAGCCAGCCAGATTTTGATTATGTCTGGGGCTTTTTATGGCTTCAGCTTTCTCAAAGATTATTTCCTACCTTTAACACCAACTGTTGCTCTTTTCTAAGTGTTTCTAGCTGAGTGCTGTGTGCATTTGTACTGTCTGTCTGATATGATGTCCTTGAGTTACCGTGTCCTGTCCTTAAGTAACCATGATGCCACCAGCAAGTGCAACTCTGCTTAAGCTTTCTCAGTGTTGACATGGTCCATTTCAAAATCCACTTGGAAGCATCCTAAGGTTTCACCGATTTTGATTTCAGTGATTCCTGATGTCACTCTGTTAATCAGAACCTCCTGCTGCTCAAAACTAACCAATAAATTGAGCTGACAATAATGATAGTAAGGCATCAGCAATTAAAGTTCTAATGATAAGTAAAAATTGAGTTCCCTTTAGTTCTTCTTTTTGTCACGAAACAGAGCTTTAAAAGAGTTCTCAAAGAAAGATTTCCAGTGGTTGTTAAATCAGAATAACCTCTGGATGCAATCCCTGGCTAAACCCTCACCAGGCAACCTTCTGACAGCCCCCTAATTTCACCCAAGTGTCATTAACATAACAGCATTAAAATAATCTGTTGTATTTCAGTGAAATACCTCGTATTTCAGTGATGTAATTCAAGATGGGACATTATCTACAAGTTCTTGGGAAAAAGCAGCTGTAAAGGAGAATTTGCAACACTGAGAGGTAGGCTTGAGCATTAAGGGTAGAGAAGATGGCAATCTAGGAGCAGTTGATGGCTTGAAGTGTACAAATCCTGAAGTACAGTATCAGTTAAAGAGAAGTAAAATGTGGGGTCCTGACAGCATTCTGTAGCTTCAAGCATTGATAAAGAGCAATGCACTAAACCAGCTTAGATAATCTGGTAGGTCTGTAATGTAGCATAGAAAGCATATTATTTAACAGCTAAGGATGGTTTTTCTTATGGGCAGTTAAAAAAGAAAAATCTCATTTTACAAAGGTACCGCTGTACAGCAAATATGGAGAGCTAAATACCTCTGTGATTTTTTTAACAGGGACAAGGATATACACACATGACAGGGATAATTATGTCTATAGATACATGATTTGCATGTATCCCTGTGGAGTTAAGGGAGCCTCTCTCCCTTCTGAGTTGAGGGAGTGTATACACACACACACACACACACGAGCAGGACTGAGTTGTGGTTTTACACTTTAGCAAAATTAAAAATGGCTTTGGAGAGTTAACTCTCCAAAGATTTTTATTAAAATATTTCCATGAAAGAAGATATTTTCCCCTTTTTTTTTTTTTGTTTTAAAATACAACTTCGACTTTTTATTCTGTTCTCTAACATACATAATTTTTCTTTATCTGTTTGAAGTTTTCTGAACTTTAAATTATTAGCTGCAGGGCTCAGCTTTGAGCTCGATTCTGGCACTTGTGGTTTCCCTGGAACACAAAATACCACCTCTGGCTTCGGAGGTTCCTGAGCTGCACGGGAGCCTGGGATGCTGTACCTGGAAGGAGTCATTATGTAGTTGCCTTTCTTCTAACTTCTTTCTCAGACCTAAGTTTCTGGCTGTTGTGGGATTTGGAGCTGCAGACTAAATGGACTTTGGTCTATGTCAGTATCATCATTCATTTAACCATCTACTAGTTTGTTCCCAAATATTTTTGCTCCCAATATTTCTAGCAAAGCTAGAAAAGATCAGATCTGCAATGTAATGCATACATGTTTCAAAAGCAGTTAAGAAATAGATGAAATTTTGCCATGAATTAGATTGGTTTACGCATTTAAGGCTGTGTAATATTTGTTGGAAGTTATAGTGTGTTAAATTAAACATGACAATAAGGCCTGAATTGGTACCTGCTTCATAACTATGCTAATGTACTGTTCTCTGAGCTCCGCATGAGACTTCGGCGGACTTAAAATTCAGGAATGTTTTATTTCATTTGTGGTGGTGGAATTTTGATGGAATGCCAATAAAGTTAATGTAACCACCGCATTTTTTCTAAAAACACACGCAAAAGATGGGTCTGCTTCTTTTATGAACTTATGTTGGCTTCACTCCCAAGCTCAGATATACTTCCCCATGCGAAATGAGGACATGCTTTTTAATATGAGGAAGCTCAAAAAGGTGATTGACTAGATGTGCAAGGAGGAGAGACTGTGAACATGAGAGCTTATCACAGACACATCGCTGTAAGCCAGGGAAAATCAGAAAGAGCTTTGAAAAAATTAGGTCCAAGAAAATTCTAGAGAGATTTTTTGGTTGGGTGCTGAGTAAAAGAGGACTATGAATAAAAAAAACTCTCCCAACTCTGTGTTAATATTTTCTTGCACTCATGAAAGTGAGGCATCACTGCAGTGTTGCTTATTTATAAATAATGTACAAAAAAATGAGTGATACATTGCCTGTTTTTTAAATTAGTAACAGCAACTTTTCCTAATCCAGAACTAGGTGTTCTTGGAGAATAAGGTTCTCTTTCAGTATATATTGGGTTGTTTTGTGAGGTTTTGGAGGTTCTTTTGGTTGGTTGGGGGTATTTTGATTTTTGTTGTTGGTTTGGTTTTTCTTTTGTTGCTTTGTGTTGCGTTTGGATTTTTTTGGTGGGGAGAGATGTGGGTATTGCTAGGATTTGGTGAATTTTAAGTGAATTTAGCATTCAGGGAATTCTTTCTAGTAATAAAGTAAGACGAAATGTACAATTAAGAGAACATTTCCTTAAATCTTCATCCTCATCTGGAAGGATGTAGCTTTTGTACCAAAAGGTATCTCAAGGAAAAAAATCCACTTAACAGTTGCAGTACTGTCTGTGAATGCTGAACTTCTTGTAGACACTTATTTTACCGTTCCTCTGCTTTCTGTAACATATTCCATTCCTAGGAGCCAGCAGAGATTTGCAGCTGAAAAACAGTGACCTGAAGCCCAAGTTGCTTTTTAATTGATAATTGCAGCAAATATTGTTTGGTCACTGTCTTTGGGACTTTTAATGTTTAGCAGTGCTTTTTTAGCTTTTCAGCTGTCTCAGGTTGGTGATAATCACCTTAATTCATACCAGATCTGACTTCTCTTAATGGCAGAAAATATACATGTCGTAATTAGAACAAAAAGTCATGTGGGCTACTGTTCTTTTCTATTTAATGCCCTATTCTGGTGTGTGTATGTAAGCAAGAGTATTTCCAGCATAATGTTTGAATGTTAATAACTATTCAAATTCATGTTTAATACCGGCTTATTTCAAGATCTTGGTGCAATCAAGACCTAATTTGCAACAGGAAAGTATAATATATGAAAAAGAGTTCCTGTCCATATTTTCCTTTCTTCTTGGATATGATTTCACACCCATATTATACATATTCTTCATGTATTTAGTGAATCCTATAATCATCTTCCTCAGATCTTGGAATATGTTTCATAGAGGACTAAAGGTATTTGAACTAGCTATTAAAAATAATGAGGGTAACCTTTAGTTGCTGATCTGAAGAGGAAGATCACATTTTGATACACTCATTTCTGGAGATACATCTTCTGAACTTACTGAGAGCCTCTTTTCAGTTAGAAAAGAACCCTCTTGTTTTCTGTAATGTCTTGAAGGGGTCATCCATGTTATGGTTGCTAACATTGCCTTTCTTACATCCATTTCTTATTGTTAATTTAATTTTTCATGTCTCTACAATGGGCTTCTGTACCTGGCACACTTGTTTGGGTAGTTAAAACATTTTTCCCCAGATAGATTTTCTTTCATGTGCATCCCACTTCAGATTTTCTTCTGGTAGAGGCATCTGTCAGAGATCAAAGAGAGGATTAGTTCTCTGTGCTTCCACAGATAAGGATATTTCATGGAGGAAAAGTATTTTATTTACTTACAGCTGAAAAGTAGCAAATGATAAACTTGTAATAGCTTTATTAAAATTCTGACTTTAGGATGAATTATCAGTTTCTCAGTTCATTACCAAATAAGCCATTGCAATGGACAAATAAATTTGGTCTCCTAGAAGCTTTCTGAGTCCTTTTGTATTGTTCAATGGGACTTGTTTTCTATTTATATTAAAATATTTTCTTGTCTATTTTTTATGAAATAATTCGAGAGCTGAAAACTAGGATCAAAGAAGTGGTTCTTGATTATTTGGAAGAGACTAGGAAGGGAAGGTGGTGCCTTACATTCACAGCCATATTGGAAGAAAACAGGTTTGAATGTTCCCTGCCTCAACCCCACTGCAAAAAAAAAAAAGGCAGTCAACAGCCAACACATTCATGGGAACAGGTCTTAAGCCCTAATGTGACAATTTGTAAGAGAATTGCAGTATTTTGTAAGTTCATTGCACCTGTGAATAGCAATATGAGCAATGCCAGGAGCATTTTAAATCACTTCAAGGGAAAGTGGTTCAAGGAAAATTAGAGGAAACTAAAGTAGTACCTGACATAAAGTGGTGTATTGTAAGAGAAATGGATTCAAGAGCAATAGAATTTGGAATAAAGCTGTAATTGCCAACGCAGCCAGTTGTTTCATCCAAGGACTCAGGTTGTCTCTTTTACCTTAAAGCCTCATCTCTTGAATTACTGTGAACACACCTGTATCTTTTTAGATGTTAAGCCTAACAAATAACACTGCTATGACAAGCTAAATCACCTTGGTTATGATAAAAAAAGTTTTTGAAGCTGCAACATATTTCAAAATATTTCAAAGGAATTCGTGTTCTAAAGTCTTGACCTTTAAAATTCTTGGGTTTAGTAAGCTGGTCTTATTGCCTTCACTGTGACCTGACCTGGTAACTCAGCAATACTGGCAGATCTGAAGTCTAAAATACAGTATTATGTTCCTTCAGCTAGAATAGCAATAATTTTCTCTTTCCAGCAGCAACAAAACAGGCTCAGCAAGTATCTCTCTTTCAATAATACTCCAGTGTGGTTTGAGTCAC
This sequence comes from Callaeas wilsoni, assembly GCA_013398955.1. Taxonomy (NCBI): domain Eukaryota; kingdom Metazoa; phylum Chordata; class Aves; order Passeriformes; family Callaeidae; genus Callaeas; species Callaeas wilsoni. The sequence goes on along the minus strand of VWPU01014790.1, from coordinate 218,988 downwards.
TTGTTCCCTCTCTACATCTGATACAAACATGTAGCCTCATTTTAGCAGGAGTGTGTGAGCTGCACCACTCACCATGCAGCTGGAGGCACCTCATTTCTCACTACAGTTTGCCCTTAAGGTTTGAGGAGGCAGGAAAGAGGGATATTGGTTTCTGGCTTGCAATTTAGTCAGCATTCAATGCAGTTTTTGTTTACTGAGTTGGAAGTCTGCTGGTGCCATAATACTGTTTCTGAGGTCTGCAGAGACAAAATGTGCAGCTATTTAAATACAGCAATGGCACGAGGTTATAGAGTGAACAATAAAGAACCAGAAGTGATCACTTCTTACAGGCTGTTCCATTCTCCCTTTGATGAGCACTCCACTGTGATGTGGAATGTGTGGCTTTGAACAGTTGCTGAAACATGTTTGGAAAGCCTCTTGATGTTTGTGGTGTTAATAGATTCTGCCCTTGTATTCGGTAACTCTGCATTTTAAAACTTGACCCTCCGCAGGGCACAAGTCACTCAGAAATTTCATACTGGTAAATGTCAAAGTTCTGTACATTATTCACAGTTCGTGTATGGTTTCCTTATGGAGAGTATCTAAATTTGACTGTGCTGCTGAATGACTTTCAGAATAGAATGTCACTTTGTACATCTGGTGTTCTGTTTAATTGTCATCAGACTTTGGTTTTCAACAAGATAATTGGTGAGCTGTCTTTGGTGCTTTGAAAAATAAGTTGTCTTCAAATCTATTAATGTTGTTCAAATATGTACTTATTTGAAAACGTGTTTTCTGTCATGCGCCTTCAGTGGTGCAGAGCAATTTAAGAGTTTATCAGGCTGTTATTGTCACAGATGAGAAAACAAAGTGTTACAGATAAAAGTCTTATGAACGTGACTCATCTTGATCACTGTGGAAATTGAGAAGCCTATTTCATTTATGTTCCGGAAATTAAACTAATAGACATAATAGATGAATAGGATGCTACTTTTTGACCTCTTCCCTGACTTCTCCCAGAAGAGCAAATGAAAGGATTAGTTCTTAGTACCTACTTTGCTTAAAGGCCTTCCTTTACTTAGATCGTCCAGTAAAATGGGGGAATATTCAGCAGGAGAGCAAATAGTAGCACTTCTTAAAAGGAAATGTAGTATTATGATCACTCTAGAAACAAATTTCCGTCGACAAATAATGCACACAATTAGCAATGTGGGATAGGTATCACACCATGAGGTGCCTGAGTGCTCCTCGTGTTTCCTCAAAAGCAGAAAAAATGCAAAGTCTTGAGGGAACAGCTCAACAGATGCAGAAGATGAATCTTGTTCTTATTCTCTGGTTGGCATGGGTTGCACCCAATTCATTGACTGCAGGGTTTTTTTCATCCTTTGCAATTTACTTGGAGAAGTACAGAGAAAATTTTGGTATACAACTCTGGATGACCACCTGATGTCTCTTGGATGTCTTGATTGTGTGAGGGGAACAGTGTTATACCCATTGTAATGGCCTTTCAATTCAGCAAAAGTGCATATTGCAGATACCTTACGTAGCTTTATGTAAATTGCCAAACTCTATGTGGATTCTTGTTAGATACAATTGATCTGAATTTCTGTTGCTTAGGTACGTTCCACTTGCTCACGTGCTTCCTGTTAGCAGTTTGGACATGACACAGTGACCTAAGTGTAAGCCCTGCAAGGTGGACTTTCCCTCCTCCCCACACGGAATGGAAAACTGTGTCTTTGAACCTGGAGATTCTATTAAGCACTGCCTTGTCAAATCTCTACTCTTTGGAGGCAGAACAGAGATGTAGCCTATTTTTCACTGAAGGCTAATCTTAGGTCACCAGGCTGTATCATTTGTGACCTGAAACTACTAAAAAGGTCACTGAAGATAAAAGGAAAAGACTGACTTGTAGAAAAGAGGTTTTTCACTTCAACAGTAGTAGATTGGCATGATAAAAACTAGAATCTTCTTTATGCTGAACTGAAGATATAGAACATATATTTTTCCCTTTAAAGTTGCTGGATAATTCACACTTTTATAATAGATTTTTGTAACCATAGTAGTGCTAATAAACCTAAGAAATTATGCTGCATTTGAATTCAGTGGTGTGCTACGTAAGGACTTGCCTCCAGACCTGATCAGATAACATTTGTACTGAAAAGCAATTATTACAATTTCATTTTTCAGCAACAAATAAATTAATCACAACCTAGAAAAATATTCATCTTTGGTAATGAAACTGTTGTTAAAATACATTGTTTTGATGCATTCTCTATCCCAGTTTATAGTTTGAGACATTTCACTCTTCATTGTGCTAAAATACTTTTGGCACTGTTAGTTATTATGCATAAACTAATTCATTAAGTGAACATGTGTGTAGAGTGTATTACTATGTGTGTTGTCCAAGACTTAAAGAATAAATTACTTTAAAGATAAAAAAGCAATCATATCTGAAAAGAGAATTTTTATTGAAAACATGTTGCTTGCATTATTTGAGATTAGAAGTGTGTCTGTAGATTTTTTTTTCTCCTCTTGTGACCTAATTAGAATACAGCAGAGCTGGAGATATTGCAATTTGTGAAATCAGACTTGTAATAGGATCTATGTACAGGAAACAAAGTGCACTTATTTCATTGCTTCTAAGAGATGCATAGAGGCACACACAAGCTACAGATTTTTTTTTTTTCATGGCACAACTGTGTTAAATTCTTTTTAAACAAAGAAGCAAAGCCCTGTGGCTGTTGAAGACTGGCTTATGGTGCAATAATATCCTGATATTATATGCAAATTCTTAATTGTCTGGAAAAGTATATACTCACTGAAGAACAGTAGTTGTAGATCATGCTGTATGTATTTCATTTTTAAAATACATGCAGAGAAAATAATTTTCATACCTTTCTTATAATAAGGTTTCTACAAATAATTAAGTTAATTTTTCCCCAACTGAATTTGTGCATATAGTTTGTGTTTCTCATAGGAGTGACTTTGGTAAGACATAACCTGTTTATGACGAAAAACCAACTCAACATAATAATCATGTCAAGTCATGAAGATCAATGCCTCTATAAAGGTCAAGATACGTGTCCCCTCCCTTGTCTCATGGCAGGTTGTAGATGTAATGGTGTAACGGCCTTTCCCCCATTCCAGCATCTCTGGGGGATTTCCTTCGCTTTTCCTCTTTGTGTGGGTTCCCATGCCAGCTTTGCCCTTCCTCTCCTCTCTGGAGAGATGCCGCTTTAGGCCCTCTCTCTGTCCCCGGCTGAGCTCGCGCTGCAAGCAGCAGGTTTTGCCGGATTTCTGCCGTCTGGTGCCCGGTGCGCGGGCATGGCTGCGCGGTGCCAGCCCGGCCGGGCCAAGCCAAGGTCACATCTTCTGTGCCGCGCTCCCGTCTGCCCTGGCGCGGCGTAGCAGCCGGGACAAAGGGGCAAAGGGAATTCCTTCGGCTCTGCCGCTGTCCTTTCTCCTAACAAAATGTGCAATACTTTGTTGATACTCTGCCGGTTTTATTTCTTTGTTTTTCTGTGTCCCACCTACTGAAAACTGTTTATTACTCACTTTTGCATGTGGATTTGGGGAGTTAAATCTGGGTCTAAAAATTATTTCCCTAATGGTTGGATTTACTTTATAAAAATGCCTCTTTATAAATATACCTCTTGGCTCAGCAAATTTGTTGACTGTTTTCCAGTATTTTAAAGTAGTACTGCAAAATACCTGAAGAAATAGATCATTACAAAGTCTAATTCCTCGTACTCAGCACTGGATAAGGACTAAATTTATTTTACATGACAGAAGCAGAGTGAATATCGCAATGTCCTTGAAATCCAGCATGGTTTTAATTGGATTCTATCTTTTTCTAATGCTACTGTGAAACACAATTTAAATCTTTGGGATTAAATTTGTATGACAGGCTGCCATTCTCACTAAAGTGGTGCATCATTTTAATTTATTTATTTTGCTTTTATGTTTCTTGACAAGTAATAAAGCATTAGGTCCTTAGTGGCGAAGGTCTTGCTGCTATTTTTTTTTCTACAGTCCTTACATTTCAGAACCCTTTTGCTGACACATGGCAAAGCGCACCAATATTCATTAAAAAAAAAGGACAACTGTTCTTAAGCTCAGCAAGAATTGTAGTGAGATACAATTTAAGATAAGGAAAGCTTCATTTATGTAATAAAAAAATAACCCCTAGTAAATGAGGTTTGTAATGCATTATCTTCTTAGCCTTCCACTGGGCCCATAATTATGCAGAATATCTAATGTACTCTAATAATCAGATCTTAACTTGATAGTCTCTTCACTTTATATATAGACTAAAACACTACAGCCCAGTAGATTAGAAAAGAAAGACACTGGTTGCTTAACTGCAGTAAATATGTGATGCTGTGAAGGTGAAGATAAAAGCATGATGTGCCAAATATGAAAATAAATTAAAATGTTAGGAAAGAGATGTGAAGAGACTTTAAAAATAGGTTCACATCTTTCATTATGGCATTATTGTGGCTCCTTGTCCCGATCACAGTCACTTCTACTGCCAATAAGAAGGTAGATAAAAGTAAATAATTCCTAGTTTAATAAGCTTGTTATTAAATTTTAAAAAAATTAAATATGGACCCATTGGGAAAAATAGAACTGCTATAAATTAAATTTTAAATGGTCATTATCTGGAAAGTGTGAGATTTTAAAAATATTATGTTTCAGTCCCTCTGTTCTAGGCAGCAAGCCTATTTTAATTTCCAGTGTACCGGACTCTTGTTTGCTAATACCAAATGAAGTGCATTATCTGTTATGATGGTTTAGATCGATTGTACTGTTTTGTCAGCTGGGACTGAGCCAATGGCAGGGATGCTGATGGAGCCCAGGCCTGTAGGTCTGTCTGCAGCTTCTGCTGGCAACATCCCCATCTGCACGGCTTCGTAAGGCACAGAGTGCTTTTTGTGTGTGCTAGCTTTGGGGAGAATGAGGCAAGCAGACCGAGCGATTGGGCTTTGGCAATGGGTGCACAGATTACGAACAGATTGGAAAAGTCAAGAATCTAGTGAGAGTCATTCTTTTTCTCCACAAAGTTCTTCATGAAATTACTAACATAACCAAGCCATTGCTTGCCATCACCTGCTTGGTATTTGAAGCACAGTATTACAAGCACAGCACAAGCAGTGCTGTTCATCACTGCACAGAAAAGAACCCGGTGTATGCAGGAAATGGCCCTTTTCTTCTTCATGGATGTGCTCTTTGGTTTAGATTTTCCTTATTTGCCACCAGTTTCAAATCTTTGTTTGTATGGCTGACTGGAACTAGGTCTTGCTGCTATTTCTTTTTTCCTCTCTACAGTTACTACACAAGAAAGAAACTGAAATACTAATGACAGAAACTTAGAACTTGGAGGGAGTTCTGCCATGATCAAACCTCAGTGCTCCCAAGAGTTGTGTGTGTAACAGGTGTTTTGCCATCCTTCCGTTTTGCCACAGGAGGAAACAGTGCATTGCCTTCTTTCCTGTGTGTGGAGCATCCCTGCCCTTTGATTCATGTGGAGAGCAACAAGTGGCTGCAAATCTTCAAATCAGCACAGCCCCAGGACACAGAGGGCTTCTTGTGCAATAAGTCTTTGGTTTTGACCTGTGAAAATGATTTCTTTTCTAACAGCTGTTAGAAATTCTTGACAGGCCCCTTCATGTAGGCCACTGACAATTAGAGCCTAAATGTTTTTATTTTACTCCCTACAATCACATTTGATCTTGGCAATCCATGTTATTAAATTGTTCAATAAAGTCCCATGCTGTCTTTAAATCTGATTAGCTGGAAATTTTGAGACCACTGGTGAGTTAATTCAGACTTGAATTTTCTGTAGATATAAAACTAGACCCACCAATACTTGTGTTCAGAAAACTTTGTCCTTCAATAAAATTTAGACTAGTTGTGAGTTATTGTCTTCTCAAGGCCAAGTACATTTTTGTGCTGGGCTATAGTTTGAAATAAAACCTTTTTCGCCCAGAATTGTGGAGGAAAATCATAAGGGGAAAGTGTAACAAACATACAGTAAATTTTATGTTTGACTTCTTAGCTCACAGCTATTTTTATTATTGTCTGAGCTCTGAATCTTTTAAAAGAAGACATAGTAACATCTTACATGAACAAGTAACTCACTGCAATCTGAAAGTTCACTAGATCAAAGCAGCTGATATTTTCATCTCTACCTGTGCTGTGCTGAAGTTGTTTCACCTGTGTTTATTCTGGTCCTTGATATGAATCATTTCCACATTTGAAGCTGTCCAAAGAAAACTCATTGCTTTGGATCCCTACGTCTGCCTTAGGTGTTGGAACACACTTATGGATCCTCACATGGCATTTCTAGTTTATTTTCCTAAAGACAGAGTTTGCAGGGCAGCTCTCTCTTCAAACTTAGCCAGTGCAGGCAGGTGGAGATGTGCAGCAGAAGTGCTGTAGGACTCCTAAACAAATTGGGTACTTTCTCCTTGAGTTGGCCTATGTAGCTGTTTGTGTTCCTTCTTCGTCATGACTGTGATGAAATACCCGCTTGGAGAAGCTGCACAAAACTTGCATCTTTGTTGTGGGAGCACAGGTGATTCCAGGGTGCCTCTGTTTCTGTAGACCTACTTACTCTTTGTACCTACCCACATAAACTCACTCCTAGCAGCGCCTGTGGGAGTGTTGGGAAGAGATGAAGAAGGGAGTTCTGCAAGTTAGGAAGATTATCTGTGTGTCATGCAACCAGAGTGCTCTTAAGAACTTTTATACTGCTGGGATTTGGGCTTGATCCCTTTGTCAGGGCCTGTAAAGAGATGCTCAGAGAGCAGCTTGCTTACGGTCTTTAACAGTGATTGCACTGGACTTTAAATGAACCAGAATCAGAGGGTTTGTGCCCTTTCATTAGGCAAAGTAATCAGCATTGAAAGTGAAGTTCTTATTTATAAGGTTTTATTTCTGTAGTGGCTCCTCAGTCCAGGACAGATGTACATAATGTGTCTGTCTTGCTAGAGGGCAAAAGCTCCTTCAGTGTTTGGGGGAAGAGAGATCTGCTTTGAGCAAAAGGATAGACCACAAAATTCCACCTACTTTATTCTTTGAAGTCTGGTCTCTTCAGCCCTTTCATCTCCTGATTATTCTATCTTATAGCTAGACTGTAATTAATTGAAACTTTTGTGGGATAGTAGAAACTTTGTATTAATAGATGATATTGACTGCAGTGGTCCAAGGCTCTCTAGGACCTCTATTTTCATTTGTAATCTGAATTATAACTGAATACTGTAAGCATCCTATAATGGAACTCCTGTGTTGTCTCCTACTATAGTTGAACAGGCTAGTTCATGCTGAAACAGTTATTTGGTGAAGTTGTCTCAAGCTGCCTGAGGATGTGATTTGATCAGGCAGGCAGCAGAAGGGATTGATCCTAGTCCTTGTGAACAGCCCCTAAACCTGTGTTTATTTATTGCATGGCTTGTCTTCCTGCCAACCACTTAGGACCTGATCATCTTGGTAAAGGTCTCAGATACCTGATAAAGATGAATAGACTATTTTCTGTGGGCCCATTTCCAAAACAACTAACCTGTAGGCTGAAGATACATGCATATCCGTGTCATTACACACCTGAGGTGGCTAGGTAGTGGTTAGGGTTGGGGGTGAGAGAGTCACAGAGCCTACAGCTCCAGGAACACTGGGGCGGAAAAGGCACGCCGAGGCGATCGCGGCCAGGCCCCAGCAGTGCTGCTCCTACATCTTTCTGACCTGGACCACCCTCCCTGGTGATGGTATCAGGGTCAGGACAGCGGTCACCGTGGCGGTTTGGGCAGTAGTTAGGTTACTCTGTAGGGGCTGTGGTTCGCGTACTTTGTCCTGGAAGGGTTGGGGTGGTGGTTGCGGGTAGTTTTAAGGGCAGTGGTTAGGGCAGTGTGGTTAGGGGTAGGGTCAGGGTAGTGGTTAGCGTGGTCATTATGAAAAGATCTATTTGCTTCCAAAACCTTCATGGGACTACCAACGTTTGCAAAGAATTAAATGGAGTAGTGGGCTTTTCATTACACAGCAACTGTAACTCTAAGAAATGTCAACATTCCCCACCGTTATGCTTTTACTAAGAATTCTAAGCTGATGATTTTATGAAGTAAAATATTATTTTCATTATTATTATTGACACGAAAGAAGAAAGTTACTATTTGTAGAACGCTGCGGCCGAAACAATTTTAAATTTCTTTAGTCCTGACTCTGTTACTTTCTTGCTCATAAACAATAAGCAGCAGTAAACAGTTGCTGCATTGACAGTGTAAGAGAGGTAAAGTACCCATTATTGGTGTTTGAAGACAACCAGGAGCACAGAGATCTGCACAAAATAATATTTTGTTTATGCTTAGGAAAGAACAATATTCAAGGTAGTGTAAACTTGTTGAAAAGTAGATGGTAGTGCATCAATTTGCAAATTCCTACGGATTCAAGCATGAATACTCTCTTCCTGTAGTATCATTAGATAACTCTGTCCAGGTGATGGTTCTTCCATAGGTCCTGCCACATTCTGATGTGAAAGAGCTGATTTAAGCTCTGACTGGTAAAGTTAGAAATTCAAATGTACATGCTCACGTAGGGCAAAGAGGCTATTTTCCTCTATTTACACTGCCATTAGTACCTTAAAGTCTGGTTTTGTTGATGTAATTGAGAAAACATTCGGTTCTTGTTCAGGGTAGCAGTAGAGTTAATGAGGTTTCATGGAGCTGAGAGCCCGAGTGTAAATGTCTGTATATTTGAGCAATTTCTCCCTGAAGAAGCACCATTTCACTTTTTGCCCTGAAAAACAAAGAAGCTTGAAAAAACCATATGAGGTCTATTGGCTGTTTGAGATAATTATACAGAAGCCTAAGATTTATGCTGGTATTTTCTCAGGAAATCATCAAAACCTTATGTGTGTCTTGGCTTTGATAGAATTATTTAATATCAGCAACATATTACAGTACAGTAAATATTTTATGCTTCACAGAGAAATAAATGTATTGTAACTTGTGACATACATACTAACTCTGCACGATCCCTTTGTCAGACTTACACGAACATAAAACTTAAACTACTTAACAGATGCTCTATTGCTAATCTCGGGGGTTTATTGCTTCTACACATTTTTATGAAGACATTAATTTTCCAGAAGTATTCTTCCTGGAGTATTCTGAAGTATCTTCAGAAATTAGCAGTTATCAGTCTAACACATTGCACTTCCTGGAGACCTGATCTATAGCCCTATTTCACTTTCTTTTATTTGAGGAGTCTTTTTGATTTGCCTGAACTGTATATGTACTTTTGGGGCTTAGTAGAAAACAATTTGTATATAACTTAGACATGCATACTGGACTAATAATATTATTTATTTAGTTTGTATATTAGTGTTGCAAAGAGAGTATAGAAGATTACACTTCTAAAGTTTTAGTGGTTTAGGCCAGTCCATTACTTTAAAAAATACATTTTACAGTTCTAATTGTAAGACTTTGGCTTCTTTAAATTGAGAGTTTGTAGGAAGACTATATTATTATTATTATTATTCTACAGATATTAGTTTTGGCATAATAAGAGGATATTTCACAATCCATATGTCAAAATGGTTTATACAAAAAATGTTTATTAAACTGTAATTGGGCCCGAATCTTTGCTTGTAGGGACAGAGTTGAAAGTCAAACATTAGCTTAGAAGGTTGTGTTCCACATGAATGTCTGAATAAGCAAAGCTTGAGTTTGTCCTAACAGTGTGTGTGTGTGATCTTGAATGCCTTTGTAGCAGGAAATTCAAAGTCATGTTGTCAAGATTGTGAAATCCAAATTTCGTTTTGTCTCATTCTTTCTCCACTAACATTTCTTGGAAATTTATCTGTTGTCAACACAAATATACCCTGTTCTCCTTCTTCTTTCTTTAGCTATTATTTCTAATAAGAAAACAAAGTGAAAGACTTTGGATAGAAGCATGAATGGCAAGTTTGTAATTGAGACTGGACTCCAAAAACTCAGCAGTCAGAGACAAGTCAGGTCTTGGGTTTTTTTCTCCCTGTTGACTCATAGTTTACTCTTGGTAGAAAAAATTATTTTCTTAGTCTCTTATACCTTCAGTTGCATGATAGGTGAATTTTGATATATTGATTATATGAACTGCTTTTCTGATTTAACTATATTTTTCAGGGAAAGAGTTTGTTCTACTGCTGTGTCCTGTATGGGATTAAAAACCCAGTCAATGTTAAAATAATAGTGGATTTTTCTCACTGTCCTCCCTGGTTCTCTTTCAGTTGGTAAAGATGCAGCAAATAGATCTTGTAGTTTATATCCTCTATTTTGACTCTTGAACATTAGACAAGACCTGAGAATAGGTGGCTTATGTTCTCACAGGTTTAAACTGAAATCCATGGCCATACTAGAGTGGAAGCCAATACAATAACCCACCATCTGGATAGCAAAAGTATTATTGAGTGGATATTGGAGACTTTTATAGATGCAAAAAGTGAGTAAGGCAGAATTTTTCTGACACCTTAACAAAAGTATTGGAAAAAACCTTTTGGTCAGAAGCCTTTGGTGTTTTGTTACAGTTGTATTTTTCATGAAAGCTGTGTCACTAAAGGCTTATCCAGTACAAAATTATCCTGCAGCTGAGACCATGTAGCTAAAATTAAGTGGAGTAGCTAAAATTAAGACTAGTCTGTTTCTGTAAAAGAATTATCTCCCTAATTTTAAAATGATTGTCGCTGCCTATGCGTTTCTGACTGTTTGGATGTTTGGGGATATTTTACACAGTAAATGTAAGAAAATTTCTGGTAGCTTGGGACTTGAAATAGATATTTTCAGGCAAAATTATGCATTTTTTTCCTGCTTTGCTCAGTATTTGTTTGCAGAGCCCACTAGAGCAAAAGTGGCATTATAAGGCTACAAGAGGGAATAAGAGAGGAAGGAATATGTCACCAGTGCGTCCCAGAGGATCGCTGTGAGAGAGGAGGTGTGCCTGAGCCTTGTACCTACCCTGCTGCTGCAGGTGTCTCATGCTCTGCCAGGAGCAGGTGCACAAGGAGCCAGGAGGGAGCATGACCAGGACAGCTGACCAAAGATGTTCCACACCATGGACAGCCCTGCCCAGTTTATAAACTGGGGGAGTTGGCCATGGGCCAGGTTGCTGCTCAGGGCTGGGCTGGGCATCAGTCAGCAGGTGGTGAGCAACTGTGTTGTGCTTCACTTGTGTTTCTTGGGTTTTATCTCTTTCCTCCACCCTTTTTATTGCAATTATTATTAGTAGCACTCTAATAATTGTTATTATTATATGCAACTTGTTTCAATTCTTAATCTGTTTTTATCTCAACCCAGGGGGTTTAGTGTTCGCTTTCTTTTTCTCCCTCGCAGTCACATGAGGAGCAGCTGCATGGTACTGAGTTGCCAGCTGGGGTTAAACCCTGGCAGATTTATATTGGATTAGTTTGGTCTTATGCATTTTCTGTATTAGGCATGAAAGATTATCTTGTGATCTATGCTTAACTTGTAAATAATTTTATCTATGCCTAGAACTATAAAAGGATCCTGTAAGTATCAGTGCTAAATAACAGCATGTACTGAGTGCAGGCAAAATTTCCTCCTACCCTCAGAACTGTGACTGATTTCCTGGTAAACGAATGATCATGTATATCAGTAACTTTCTGTGCATCTGGGTGTCTGGCAGCATTTCTCCACAGGAATTCTCTAACTCTAGATATATCTTACAACACAGAAAAAAGTTGAAAGTTGACTGTGAAATGAGAACTTCTGACTAATTATATGGAATTCATACCAAAAATATAATTCAAAGTTAAAACAATTTCTTTTTACCTTTGAGTCTTTGTATTTGTGAAATAAATGCTTAAATAGAAATACTCTGTTTTATTAAAACAACTCCAAGAAATTCCCACCAGATTGAAAATTGGTTTGTCTAATTAACAGTAGCACCATATAAAACTGGTATTTCACCTCCATTAGATGTTCATATGTTTGTTGTGTGATATTTAGCTTTCGTGCTACCTGACCAAATGGATATTTCAAATGTGTGGAATAGCAGCTCAGTGGTGACCCACACGTGCTGAGTCTCTCCGTGAGCACTTTCCGCCTTCACGGTTACTCATGCATGTCAGTAGTTCTGCTGTTCCATTAAACTCAGGTGCAAGCAAAGCTTGAAAGCTCCTGTACAAATGTTTCTGGTTTGGGGGGTTGGTCCTGTGTGTTATGGTGACAGCTCTCCCGGTATGTCAGAGGGGCTGTGGAAACAAGGCTCGTACTGTTCCAGTGTAGGGCCAAGGCATCAGCTAGGTCACTTAAAGCTGGAAGCAAGAGGGCAACAGTGTAGGAGTGGTTGTGAAAGAAAACAGTCTCAGACAAATGGTCCAGAAAAACCTCCCCAATGCTTAAAGCCATGGGATTTTACATAGAAATTGCTGAGAAGCAGACCTGACTCCGAAATCTACTTCAATCTCAAAATCATTTTAAGGTTTGTGGGCTGTTTTCCTTTGCAATTTGTTTTCTTTTTATTTCTCCATTGTAGAGTAATGCAAGATAAATGATAAGTAAAAATTTCCATAAATTTTACTTTCTGACCAGGAAGTACCTTCTTAATTAAGCACCTTTACTATGTTTTTAACATCCAGAAGTAGCCAGGTGTACTTTTAAACCTTGTTTGACAACATACTGAGACACTGGAGGCTTGGTGGGGTTTGAGGTTCCTACTCTGGTTTTTGGCAAGTCATATTCAATTATAACTGGGATGAGGGGGAGGGATAGGACATTCTAGCAGCAACGGAAAGGTGACACTAAATCTCAGACCTTCTTCCCAGCACATCAATTCAGCAGCAAAACAGTGAGTGATTTCTTGGGGCAGCATTCCTGCACCTTTTCCATCTCCCACCATGCCTTATTAACATTTCTGCAGCAGCCTCTTGTCAGATCCATGAGCAGCACTATCTCCCCGAAGGTTTGCATGCAACCAAATTGTGACTTGTTTCCAGAGATCTCTATTAGTTCCCCATTCTCTCAGAGAAGGAGGGTCTCTTTCTTCCCTTTTTCTTTCATGGCATTAATTTGGTGCTTAGGAAAAGGACAAGCTTTGATGCAGTCCTTTGTGGTGGTTCAAAATGCCTCCCCCTCTCCTGCTGTGAGAGATTCTTTCTCTCCTGGCACTGTGATTCTGACAAACCCATACATGGAACATGAAAGCTTTGCTAAAATGCTGCCTCCTGTGCATCAGCAAAGAGTCTGTCAGGATCTGCTCTGTGGTAATAGCAGGGGGATTCTGAAAGGTGAAAAAGGCAATTTGAGGGTTTGAGAAATGAGGCCACTTCCTTAGCTGCTTGGCTCACTCTAACTTCAAGGACAGTTGGACATATCAAGATTTGTCACCAGCTTCAAAAATCAAAGGTTGTGGAACTGGGCTGTGGCTGCAGAGTGGCTAGAAGATAAGCCTGATGACTCTCATATTAAATTTTTGTGTTTATAGAGATTTTTAGTAGTTTTGCAATTGATTAAATAACAGTTAAACTTCTCTCTGAAAAATAAAAGGAGCTAAAAATGAATCTGAAACTTTTGTGCAAGATACACTTAAGCACAAGTGTGTCACGATGCTGTTCTCAGGTACCAGGCAGGCTGTTCAGGCAGTGTGGGCTGGAGGGTCCTGCTGTGGGTAGGGAGCTCAGCTGATGCATCCCACTGATCATAAACACCTTTTCTTCTGTCTTTCTTTCTTTCTGTCTTTTTTTCTTTTTTTCCAGTGAATACTGCCACACAACTAGCTCTTGACATTTTAGACATGTTCAAAAAGAGCTGACGTTTAAAGTAGGTCTTTTACTACTTAAAGATTCAGTTTTGCTCATTTTTTTTCTGAGGCAATGTGTGGTTTATGTAGTTTGCTTTATTAGACCCACTCTGTCCACTGAATTTGCTTGTCTTCTTTACTATTTATAAGTAACAATCAATAAAATATTAATAAATGAAGTCCTTTGATTTACTTTACAGTGCATCTAGATAGTATTATGAAATCATTCCACTTTTTTCAGTTTGTCTCAGTGCTGTTTACCTCATTAGAACTTTAATTCATGCAGATGTGCTTAGTCTCCACTGAAAAAAACAATTCCTGAATCAGAAGCCCCATGTTACCTTTGATTCACTTCTCCTTGAACTACAGTAGATGCTGTGGCTTGGGAAACAGGGGGTTTGAATCAGTCCTGTAAATGTGAAAGCGAAAAAGGATCTTTATTTTATACATAAAATAAGAAATGGTTTCCGTCTGAAAATAATTATGAGGGCTTTTCTACAGGACCCCATTAGATGCAACCCTGATGTGGTCTGTGCACAGCAGAGAAGCTGCAGAGCGTATTTCTCATGGTGCCAGAAAACTCTCTATTATATCTGTGTCACACCAGTGACAGAGCATATCCAGAGGTTTGCTTTTTAATTGGGCTGATGTAATTCACACTTCACACTCGTAGTCTGCTGGCAGCATTGTCCGATAATGCTCTTCTTTGCCCACTCCAGCACCACGTTCTAAAACAAATCTCTCTAACAAAATTATGCTGTAGGGGCACATAGATATTTCCCTTAAAAGTACTGCATGATTCATGCATCATGTATTGCCAAGTCCTCTGCTGCAGTGTCTCAAAAAAAATGCTTTAATCTTCTAAATAAAACTATAAAAAATAATTTGCACAGTAGTCAGTCCCTGTGTCACTGACATTTAGCATTTTTTGGCAATGCAGAATTGGAGGTATAGGCTGACAATTGCTAAATTAGGCCACTTTCCCCCAGTATCTGATAGTCTCTGATTTGTATGTTCCCTATGTAATGGCTAGAGGTAGGTATAACTTGTGACCTGCTTACTTGGGAAAATTACTTAGGCATATATTCACATATTTATTCTTTTCTTAATGCCCCCTTGCAAATGTTTATTGTCCATTACCAGTAGCTCCCTGTAGCCATGTGGGGTTGGAGGTCTTGGAAAACTGACTTGGCTGAGGCTGGGTAGAAGGAAAGCTAGTGGAAATTCAGTGCTGATATTTTTAGCTTATCTGTTTCTTATATATGTGCTTTGATTACTTTTTCCTATCCTAAACCATTAATTATATTCATGAAAGAAGAAATTACTGTCTTTTTGTGTGTGATTATCTTTGTTAATAAAGATGTGGAAGATCTCTGGCTGCAGTTGAGGCACACATTCCCTTCTCCCCAGTTTGTCTCTGACTTTATTGCAAATTAAATACTACAGAAACAACCAGTAAGTGGGAGTTTTGCTGCAGAAAGGAATGGAAATGGAATTTGGCTCAATCCAATTGCCTTTTGTCATCATGAATGAGCACTGCAAGCGAATGGACGAACAAACTGGTGTTTAATGCAGTCCTTTATCTGGGATGGGTGTAATTGGAAATGGGGTCCTTGGGAGACCTGTGCAACTTCCTTATGTGATTCAGAGTAAAAGAGATAAATGCATTAAAATTTGTTGGGAAACTTTATTCATTTTTATTGAATTTTACCTACTCGCATGAGTCACTGTATGAACACTATGTTTAATGTGAAGAATAGTCTAGTGACTCCGATTAAATTATACTTCATATTTTATTTCCCCTTTGAAACTAACTTTTATGTGCAACATAATTCATTTTTGTTTGCATCCCTTCTTTAACTCCAGTTTTACCAGTTTCAACTTTGTCAATGTAAAAATCAGATTCAGTGCTGATTTCCTGGTCAGGTCAAATATCTATTTACCTGATCTTGCACTATTGGCAGCTATTTCTTACTGTGAGGAGAAAATATATTTTTGGAGTTCACAATGAGAAATTTAAAACATTTCTTTAGGGTTTTCAAGTCACTTATTTTTTTAATCTCTGTTGATGGAAATTGCTTTGCCTTTAAGATCTTCAAAGACTTTAGAGAACGGAGTTTTCTGCATGGGAAACTTGACACCTAGGTGTCCTCAGTCACTTGAATTTTTCTATAGCCTTGGATAAGTGTATGCCCTTGATTTCTAAAGAATGAAGATTTAATCTGGGTTGGCCCTAATATGGGTATCTGCAGAAATTTTTCCAGTGAAACAAATTTTCTGGCATGATATTTTATAACACTCTTTATTGAACATATGCATCAGGTGCTGCATTACTCTAATACATGTTGAAATAAGTATAACCATGATTGTGACGTGCCTGGGTGGTGCAGAAGAGCCAGGGAAGTAATATAGTGACAATATCAGTATTCAGTACAGGTCTAATAGCAAATGTAGCCCTGTGAAAGTCAATTTACCTGTAAGCATATGTTCAAGTGATTTGTTGGAGTGAACACTACTTGCAGAATACATTAGTTCTGCAAAATAGAAAATGAAGGTTGTTTTATTTCAATAGATAAAAAAATGCATCCATTTTAGCAGATATAACTTCTGTTTGCTATCTAGCTGATCTGCAAAAAAAAAAAATTGTCATTTGCATGTCTATTTTTCAAACTTCTTGTATTCCAAAAGTGTGAAAGTTAACCTTAACAACACTTAGTTTTATTCCATGTTGTCTGAAAGGCAGAAACAGAGCTGCCAAATTTTCCACCACCACGTAGGAAAAGAGGACAGTCTCACCTGAGTTCAGGCAAGAGCAAGGCAAGACGAGAATCACTTGGATTGAGTGGTCTGAGAGAAATAGTTCTGATAAAATGTTCTGTACCTTGGTATTCACTTGCAATAGTAGTTTAACTTCAGTTAGGATTATGCTCTTATACTTTGATAAAGCGGTGGCAGCCTCAAACTGGCAGTGTCTTAATGTGTGTTCTTAATACTAGAATGTGTTCAGAAACCAGTGCTTAAAATACAGGACACATTTTCTGCTTTGAGAATTTGGCTAGAGAGTTATATGTAATTTTTATTAATAAAAACAATGAAACCAATTTTCTCAGTGCTTTCTGTATAAAATATAAGATACAGGAGAGCTTCAGAGTGCCACATCTTAATTAAAAGACTTTCTCACTCTCTTACAAACTATTTTGATGCTTTTATTGCACAAAGTTTGTCTTCTATGAGAAATTTTGAAGTATGGGATGTCTCGTAATGCCCTACAGTGTCTCCTTCTGGCTTCCTAAGTCAAAGTTGTAGGAGTGGTGAATGGCCTCAGACACAACGTGGTATTGAGTGCAATCCTTGTAATGTGTGCCCAGTGTAATCAGGGTTGGCCTCGATTTATTAAAAGTATTGAACAGTGTATGATGTCAAATACACTCTTAAGTGTCATGTTCTTTCTTCTGCTTGCAAACAGTGATATTCTGATAGCTTTTGTTTATCTTTGGCTCTTGTGAAAATATATTCAGAAGTATCCAACCTAATACAACCCCATCTTCCCTTCAGACATGGTACTGTTCAGAAATGGAAGTGTTCCTGTATATTGCCCACTCACTTAAACTGTGTTACCAGAGTGATGGTTATAACATGAAAACTTTACAAATATGACATTCATTCTGATTTTAAGTTTCATAGTCTAAGTTCTGCCCCTGCAATGGGTTTCATTTTGCTTGGTTTTCATTTCACCTACAGGAAAACAGATCTGTGGTTTTCTAGAGAAGTCGGTAATTGATTTAATCTGCTGGCGCTGTTGCAAGGTCTGGCTGTTGATGTTTCTGTAGCAGAATCAGTGTCTCGCAGTGGCTACAGTGACTCCTAAAAGCGATGTAAAAATGATATATTAAAAGGAAAGAGTAGAGACCAGAGGAATGTACTCAGGTTCCAGACTTCTGCTTGTGTCCATTATTTTTTTCAGAGTTGTATTTATCCTGACGTGTTTTACAAATGTGTTTTTATCACAGTGCTCCAGAAAACTGCACTCAGCAGTTCAGCTTTTTTTCTCTCTTAACAATTTTCTTGTTTATCAGACAAACATCACTTGAGGAACAAAAAAAACGATGCTGGAATGCTGGAGAGCTGATTTGTTAGTGGATTAAAGAGCAAATAAATGCACAGATTGAGTATGAGAATGGAAGAACAAAGCTCATTTTCTCAGTCATTAGTTTTCCTTGTTTTGTAAGGACACTTCAAGGGGAAGATGTTACTTGAAGATGCAGGAAAAAAGTGCAGGATTTTTATCAGTGCTATTGCCAGTTTTAGGTGACTTTCCATGGGATGCTAATGAAACTGGCTGATACACATGGACAGTTTTGTGAGGTGGGGGTTTGCCTTTCCCCAAAACCCTCACGCCAACCCCAGTCTCTCAAGACCAGTGAGGATTTTTCAGTTTGAGGCTTTTACTTTTGCCAATATAAAATAGTGTATTTTCAAGAAATTTTGGGGAATTTTGAGTTGTTGGTCTTAACTGAGACTAGCTTTATCCAAACTGCCTCTCTGTTCTGCTATCACTCACAGAAGTTTTACTGTTTTACATTTACTTGTAGTTTTCTACCCAATAACTCTATGGGTTTATTAAAATATTTTAGGGTTAAATAGACCTACAGTGGTCATTTTGTCTGTTCTGCTGCGTAACACACACCTAGAGTCTGCTGCAGTAACTATTGCATGAGGTATAATGTGGTTCCTGGTTGATTTAGAGCTTATATTTTTAGGAGAAATTGAATGCTGATTTGGAGACTTCAAGTGATGGAGAATTCAGCACACCTGTAGGCAAATTGTTCTAAGATTTGATTATTCACATGATAAAATTGTGTGGTTTATTTGTATTCTAAATCAGTTCATCTTCCGCTTTAAGCCACTGGGTATCAGATGTTGGAAATTCAGCGGTAATTTAATAAAGCTATTCAGGAAAAAGAATCCTAAATTTATATGGAGAGGGGAGAAAGATTTCTGTGGAAAAAAAAATGTACCTTTTTGGAGGAATAATTTTTAAAAATTGAAAAGAACCTGTGGTGAGCAATTATAAATGTGAAACAGTGGGGGAATGTAGGGGGGTAAAATGACCCTTCTCATTGTCTCCCGGTGAAAAGCCATGATGAAAGGCTAAAATGGAATTTCTTAGTGGTACTGAATACTGGAAGGACAGCATTTTTCCTAGGATGAAATGCACCACTTCCCAGTGCCATCACTGAAAGGGGCAGCCTCAGCATGTAGCAAGAAGCCACATTTCCTGGGCAGAGAAGGAATGCAGATGCCATGGCATCCAAGTTTTATGTCCCCAATAGATTTGCTAGGCTGCACAGCTGAACTAAATCTAACCCTTGCTGAATTGCTCTCTGCTGTGCAGCCTACATTTAGAAATGTATTTCACATGTCCCCAAGACTTCACTGTAGGAAAAAAAACCCCCAACCTTATTGTGTATAAAAAGGTTTGAACAACTCTCATTTTAAAGATTTAAATGAGCCACTTTGATTTATCAGCAAAATGTGCCTCACATCATGTGTTGAACCAACGGACAATCCATTGGGCAAAGGAGAAGAAAATGAATACCATTAGATCATTTTTTGTCCTTTTTAACTGTCATTTTATCCATTTCCTACCATGTGAGTGCTGTTGTGACAATATTTGGTGCATTCAGTCATCCACTGGCTGTGGTGTATTTCATTTTTTCTGAAAACTACTGCCACTGGGGAAGAAAGCAAAGCAAAACAATTGCCACAGGTCAAACTTTGAGGAATCCAATTTTATCAAGAGAAGTCTGGAATTCACAAGCTCTAATCTGATGTTTTAAAGTCCCTAGGGTCGACAGTGAAACAATCCAATAAAAGGGGCTTTAAAATGTAGATCTTTATAGAATTTGTCCCGCTGGCCTAACCTATTAAAAATTAAATGTGTTAATTGATTTGATGAGTGAGGTTTTGTACAGTTTTAAGAGATTTGAATTTAGAAGAATTCAAATATTTTAAGAGATTATAATTTAGAAGAATTCAAATATTTTAAGAGATTTTAGTTTAGAAGAATTCAAATATTTTAAAAGATTTTATTTTATCAGGACTAGTAAATAGCAATAGCAAAACCTAATAGCAGCAGATAACCCCAAGCTGTGTGGGAGCGTTGCTCTGCTGGAGGGCAGGGAGGCTCTGCAGAGGGACCCGGACAGGCTGGATCCATGGGCTGAGGCTTGCCAAGGGCTGGGTGCTGTGCCTGGGCCACAAGAACCCCCGCAGTGCTCCAGGCTGGGGCAGAGGGGCTGGAAATCTGCCCGGTGGGAAAGGCCCTGGGGGTGCCGGTTGGCAGCGGCTGAGCAGAGCCAGGAGTGCCCGGGGGGGCAGAAGCCGATGGCACCCGGCCTGTCCCAGCCACGGCGCGGCGGCAGCACCGGGGCAGCGCCCGTCCGCCCGTGCTGGGCACTGGTGAGGCCCAGCTCAGATCCTGTGTCCGGCCCCGGGCCCCTCGTGACAAGGACATTGTGGGGCTGGAGCGTGTCCAGAGAAGGGAACGGAGCTGGGGAAGGGTCTGGAGCACGAGGCTGGTGAGGAGGAGCTGAGGGAGCTGGGGCTGTTCAGTCTGGAGCAGAGGAGGCTCAAGGGGCACTCATCGCTCTGCTACTGCCTGACAGGAGCTCGTAGCCAGCTGCAGGTCGGGCTCTTCTCCAAAACCACAAGAAATAAGACAAGGGGAAATGACCTCAAGTTGTGCCAGAGGAGGTTTAGGTTGGATATTAGGAAAAATGCCTGCATCCAAAGGTTTGTCACGCTCTGTCTCAGGCTGCCCAGGGCAGTGGCAGAACCATCGTCCCTGGAGGGATTTAAAAGATGGGGCACTTGCCGACATGGTTTAAGGATGGACTTGGCAGTGTTAGGTCAGTGGTGGGACTTGATCTTTCATGCCTTTTCCAACAAAAATGATTCTATGACTCTAAATCTAAAAGAAAATAAAGAAAATTTAGTACTTCACTGAGGGGAGAAAGGAAGAAATGTGAGCATAATAATAAGCAATAACTTAAGAATATCAATTTAACTGTCATAAGGTTGACTTAGGGTTAGCCATGATAAATATATAGTATTTGCTAGTTTATCTTTTGTGTTATAATAAATTAAAAATATTCCTTCCACTGAGACATGGACAGTTGTAGATAATGGAAGAGCACCGTAACCACTCACAAAAAAGCTTTGGTGTTAAATGCTTAAGATAGTTTTAATATAATGTCATACATTCACAAAAAGATCTAAGTTCTGACATACATAGAAAACCTTTTTAAGTAAATACTTATTTATACCATCTTCATATCAGTACTGTATGATTCATTCAGCTCATGTCTATGTATTACTAACCTGAGGTGCTACACTACATCAAAAATAACTTCAAGACAGACTATTTTAAGTCCATAGATTTCTTCAAAATACTTCAACTATACTACCAAGGCAGATACTGCTTGATATTTGTTCATATGATAGATCGTTTATCAGTCTTTAATTAAAGGATAATAAAAGGCTTGGGGTTTAAAATAATAATTTTAATATATAGTGGAATCCAATTAATACTGAAAATAATACTTTTTCATTTAATTGCAGTATCTCTCAAAAACCTGTTTGTTTAAGAAACACTAATAATAATAATACATAAATCAGTATACTCTACATTTATCAGACTTAGAAAAAGCAGATAATATTCACTGAAACTTAGTGAATGAATGCAGAGAATTGTCAGTCTCCCTTTAAAACCTCTGTATGTTATCCAGCATATAGCTCTTCTTCCCTAAATAGCTGGGCATGGCATTACCTTTTCATGTTTATGTAAAGTATTGAAATGAGATGGAAATTTATGTGCTCACTCCCTAAGAATTATTTCCTAAGCATTAACCTGGCCCAAAATGACTAAAACCAACCAACAAAAACTTTTCTAACATTATGATTTGATACAATTGTTGCATAAAAGGCTATGCTCCATTAAAATAAATGTCTTTCTCAGTCATCGTAACTGCAGTATGGTTCCCAAACTAATGAGGAATAAAGCAATTCTCACTCTACCTCCAGCCCTGGAAACACCATATGCACAAACAGGGCACTGGCTTTCTGTTATTGCAGCTTCCCAATTTCAAAGGGTAGAAGCTGCAAGTAGCAGAAGAGAAACAAAATTAATTATTTTTTTTCACAGAATGTAACAATGCCAGACTACAAGTCAAAGGCTCACTGATAAAACATTTCAGTCTAACTTTTTGAACTATTTCTGATATTTTAAACTGATTTAGGGTGCTCAAGGGTTTTTTTGGTCCTTTTCTTTTTAATTTGGTTTGTTTGGTTTGGTTGTTTAGTTTTGGCTTTTTGTTTGTTTCTTTCTTTCTTGATTTGTTAGTATTGTTTCCCTATATCCCAGAATTATGTTTTGCTAGGACACGTGAATGCTGTACTCCTCCCAACAGGGACTTAAGGGGACATGTGTGACTCCTTATCCTAGTAGTAGTCTGAATAATTTCCTGCTTGAAAAGATAAAAATAGCTCAAGAGTTTCTCTGCTGCCAGCTTCCATTTTATCTTCCAGTTATATAGCCTGATTCACAGGTAAAGCAGGAGGAAATGCTGTCTCTGCCATAATATTTTTAGTCTTTGAGAAGTAATGCTTATTCATGGTTTCAACTTCTAGTATTTTATCACAAAATGCTTTAAACAGTAATGTGGTTCATGACAGCGATGTGCAGAACTCCGCCCTTTGCATTCTCACATTTTAAGCTGTTCCTTTTGGCTTTGGCTTTCCAGATTTTATTTCAGTGAGATATAAAAGATAACATCCCAACATCAATGCTGAAACTCTGTGCCTGGATGCTGGTGTAATTGAGTTAAAGTTGTTAAAATTCACAGGCTCATCAACATGTACCTCAATTAATCAATTTTTTAGAAACACGGAATCGACAGTTTAATGAGAAAAGCTTTCCCAGGATCATAGTCCCCTCCTCCTCGTTACGAGAGTCAGTCTTACATTAAAGGAATGATAAATCCTATTTGATTTCCCTTTCATGAAAGACTGAGCTGTCTCAGGGGTAACCTTTCTTTTTGCTGGATGAGGAGGACAAGTGCTAAAGTAATGAGATAATCAATGAGAGTTGTTTTTGTATTGTCCATCTCACACATAACTGGGGAGGTTATGTGTTTCCCTTAGTTTTTGCTCCTTTGCTAGTCCAGCCCATTACTGGCAGACCCAAGCAGTTATTCAAGGTCAGGCCGTTCCTTGGTTTCAAACTTTTCTTTGGCTCTTCTCCCGTTGTCATTTAAATTAGCCTGAGCTCATCAACACAGCTTTAAAAAATGCTACTAAGATTGTGGTTTAACGAACTGAGAAATGAATGTGTTGACCTTACCTTTTTAAAGGGGATCACAGGATGGTTTTGCTCATGGCTTCATTGGTCTCATTGTGGAATAACCCCTTCAAGTAAATGTATTTTTCCGCAGGTCCCCTACAAAGTTACAGGATATATCTCAATTAGCTGCAGTGTTCTCCTTTTAGAGCTCAAGCATCTCTTGGAGTAAGTTAGCTGACTGCTGTAATTTACTGGAGACTCTATCATGTCATTGAAGTTTTAAGCTGTGCAAAATTCAGTGTGTTAGAATCCCACAGATTTAAATTATTTAAATATTTGTATTTGAATATTGCCTAAATCTGAGATTTTCACAATTCATCTCTCATTTCCTGAGGAGAACACTATTGTACAGGGAGTTTTCTGGTGTGCGGTGGGAAGGATTGTAAGATAGGAAAGAAAAAGAAAAAAAAGAAAAAAGAAACCAAACCCAAAAATTCTTCACCTTACTGAGAGAGAAACAGCAAAGTAACTGCTACATAACCTGACATTCTTCTGTCTCAGGCCTGGGCTCAGCTGTGGGCATCCAGTCTTCTCTCTCAGTGGGGTTAACAACTGCCCCAATCACAGGATCATTGGAACATACCTGCCCCTACTCTTGGCTCTGACCTTTTATTATCTGGACATTGTTAACTCGTGTTTATTAGCTGGGAGCCTTTTTACTTTACTCAGATTTGCAGAATTTGGTGGGAGGGAGTATTGTGGTACCAGAAGGGGGCACCTGGTGAAGTATCAACACTGTATAAGCTTTAACTGAAGAAAATGCAGGGTTTGGGTGGATTTTACATAAAGAGCATAGTTTAGCGACTCCATTATTTTCTTCTTTTTAACTTGAAATAAATTTCTTGGTGGCCTTCATGTGCTCGGTGCATGCAGGCTTACACGGTGACTTACCCAGACTGGGAGGAATCGAGCACGCTGTATTTTGTGTTTAGAAAAGTATGAAAATTATTTAATTTCATTCATTCCAATTAAAGTTCAGTAGGGTGTGTGAATTCTGGGATAATTGTTCGACTGTGGTATGAAAACTTTTCTTTTGCTTCCTTTCCCTATTCATGATGTGATTTGCATAATAATTCTTTAAATTCTGGGCTGTGAATATTATCTCATTAACATAATTATCTAATTTCTTGTTTTGTGAATTATAATAGATAAGTAATAATAGTCTTAGCTTATTATCACACTTTCTGCTGTGCTTTGTGATCACAGTAAACAGATGAGAAATTAATTTTTTTTTTTTTTAAAGGAGGGACTATTTAAATATCAGGATGATTGTGTGACCCATTTATGCACATGCAAAACCCCCAGGAGTTTTCAGCTACTGACTGCAGCATTCTTTCCAGCACCTACCTGAAGTCTAGCTCTTCATTAAGGCTTTTTCTTCATCAGGAACTAATTTTACCATATTTGAACACCACAAGGAGCATTAAATACCATTTTTTTGCCTTTAATTTCAGAATATTAAAACCAAATTATTAAAGGATTTTAGTCCCTGCAGAGAAGTCTCAGGCACCTATGCTGATTTGTGAAGAAAGGGTGGTTATAGAAAAAATAAAATGCATTTAATTGCAGTTACAAGCTCATTTTCTGTAAATATTTAATGTCTAAATTATTTGTACTAGCATCAATAATCTCCCAGAATCCACTAAAACTGCTTTTGCATATAACATGTTTTGTGTATTTTCGGGACTCTCCTGCAAAGGGAACTCATTTTCAGACAGATCTTTAGACCAAATTTTCTATTTTTAACATAATATTTGCCATATAAACATTGCTGCTGGAATATACAACAATATTTAACTGGGAAACCAAGACAGTTACAGTTTTCAATTATATCTGAATATATTTGGTCTTAAAAAAACTTTATTTCAAAGTGCTTTAGAGGTTTTTATATTGGAGCTACTGTTATGCAAGTCTCTGCAAGGAGGTCCTGGGGTGGTTTTGAGCTATCTAAAACCTTGCTTTTTCCCATAAAGTATTAGCTCTAATTAGGCACATTCCCTGAAACTTAAGTATGGAATAAAATGGATTTTTTAAGAGTAAAAAGCCATATAATAGAGAGGCTATACTGTTCTTTTCCAGTCTAACCCAAGAAGAAAGTATGATAACGCTCAAAATCCGTTTAACATAACTCTAAAACCAGAGAGATTCTAAGATCCCTGCTCATCCAATCTGTTTACAGGAATATTATCACCACTGGGCTTCCATCGGGCGAGTGGCTCCTGCATGCTGGTGTGGTGGGCTGCAGACAGGAGTGCTGCTGCTGGGGACAGCGAGCAGTGGGCTCCTGGCCCCGTGAGCTTATACGTGTCCATTTACGTGGCCATGGCATTTCTTATCTGGATCAGAGATGTCTTATTTTTAATTAATTTATGATTCTTTATTTGTAAAAGAAATTACTTTGAGGAAGGAAAGATTTTCAGCAGTTTCATTTAACCGTGTTAAAAGAAATCGTTATGTAGCAAAGCTCTAGAAAGACCTTGTGAAATTTCCAATGTCAGTTAAAAGTAAATATGGAAGAAAACTCTTCAGGAAGCAAAAGGCCCTGTGAGGCTTTTACTTGGCCAAATTGTTTGCTCTGCAGCTATTTGATATGTGCATAAAACAAGAGAGAAAAATTCATGAATATTTTGCCTTTTCTGTCTGTACCAAATCAGAAGCTTATCTGGCCTCTCAGACTTCATCAGGTGTGGTGAACAAGGAAAAGCTATAGAAGGAAAAATTACGTAATTAATAAAAGCTGCTGGGGGGTTGTTTTGTTTTGAGGGGGGGAGGATCTGTATGTAATAATAGAATAATAGAAGATGTAATATAAATATAGAAGCTGGGACCTCAACACCCATGTTTTGAGATTGTTGCAAAACCTGAGGCAGATGTTTAATTTAGTTGTTGGATCTGTTTGCCTTAGTATTTTCAACAAGAATGGTAGAACTTCATCATGGAAACACAAGTTCTTTCCACTCAATTTCTTAAGAGACAAATATGGGGATTTGGATTTTCAATCAAGAATTTTTGACCTAAATATTAAATTTGTTATGTACTTGGGGTGTTACATTGTTATTGTGCCAATTTTCCCAAGACCAAAGAGAGATGTTTCAAGAACAATAAAGCCCTTTCCTCATAGAGGAGTGGAAAGAGAGATTATTACTTAATCATTGTGTGCAGACATGGAAGCTGTCCAAAATTACCCAGGAAATTCTGGTTCTTTCCTCAGATTGCATCTCCTGTGACATTGTTGCAGCCCAAAGGATATCCATCCATCGTGTCCCTTTGAATTTTTAAAAGAAAAACACAATTAATATTTTATTGCATTTCGAGTCCTGCTAAACATAAAATGATCCTCTTCCTTGTTGTTTTGTTTGCACTGCATGTTTTTTAAGTGGGCATCAGTAAAGGCGTGGAAATAGGACCCTTTTTTTCTAACTTCTGTAGAAAGCTTTTAATGTAATACTAACCTTAAACACATTTTTTTATTGTCTGGATCAGGGAAAATATCCTCAAAAAAGAAGCAGAACTTTTGAGATAAGCTGTTCATTTGAAATATGTCTGACAGGAGTAAACACAACCTCTCTAGAGTGTTATCTCATTGAAATAAATACAAAAGACACTGGCAGTAGTTTAATAAGTGGATTGCCCCCATTTGTTAGGTCATTATAGTCAAAAAGGCACATACTGTGTATGCTTAGAAATGCTGTGTTCCTAATTTCCAGTTACACTGGAATTTCTGTTATTCTCAGTGCCGAACAAAAGGAGTCGGGAATGGTGGTGTTGGATAAAATCTTTATGGACACTTGTGTTTGAAACCTGCTTTGCTGTTGATAGTGTGGGAGGGATTTGTTGCAAGAGTCTGACTTGGGGTAGTGTTTTCTTGAGGGATATTTGAACGAATATAAATAGAAAGTACCGTCTTACTTAATGTTAATAAAAATATCGCACATTAAGTGCATGACTTACATTAAGTAAGTGATTTTAAGATAAAAATCCAGTGCATTCTCTCCCTGTGTTTGGTTTTTAATTCTAATTAAGCCCTTTTGCACAGGAAGAATCAAAGTTAGTGCAGAAATCTGGCTTAAAATGAGTAATACATTCAAGTGTCTCAAATTGTATTTTCAGATTGTGACCAGATTATTCATCTGTCCTGGACATACAGTACGTGAGAAATTGATTTTGGATTACAGTGGTTCTGGGTAGAGAATATTACCTGAATTGTATCATTTGCAAAACAACGATGTGAAAGTTTCTTGGATCCTGGGCTGATCCTCTGAACAGAAATGATTTCTTTATGTAATTGAAAATTGATTTAACTTCCACAGAGCTATACAAAATCAAAGCTTTGATTTGAGGACCAGAGGGACAAAAATATGAGGCAAAGCTTAACTAACCTACATACTTTTTCTGCAAAGTACATAATCAAGCAAATCTCATTTTCTTCAGCAATCTGCTACATGATTCTTTCCCTCTGAAAAAAGCTCAAAGGATTGTATGGTAGTGTAGATGGTCTCCTGATACATGAAGTTGTACTGAAGACTTTATTCTCTTTTTTGCAGGAATAATCTAGTGATCTAGGATATTTAATTAGGCATTTATCTATAAGCCATATAATGTCACAAATCACCATTAACTAATATGAATTTAAAAGTTTGAGATCAACAGTATAAAATTCATCCAGTTCTTTGAGCTCCAATTAAATGCTTGTTCAGTATCTATCTAGAAGTTAAGCAAATTGCTCAAAGTTTGTTTACACTTGTCATTGCAATAAATAGATGTTATCTACTGTGTCATTTTAGAGGCCATTATTTCATACATTAAATAGATATAGAGAATTTTTAAAAAAAATTCTTCATGACTTTTTTTTACAAGCAAGGGCTAGATTAGGATTAGATGGATGTTATATTGATTTGTCTTACAAACAAGTGCTAATCAGTTTAAAGGGTGAAGGGACAGCCTTCTAAAACCCTGTTTAAGGTCAATAGAAACTGCCTGTTTGTGAAAACACAACTTCTGTCATTGTTGGTACAGCTCTAAGTTAGAGCTGGTTCCAGCTGCCTTTCTGAGAGATCTTAACTTCTTTGCACTAATGGAAATAAGCACTGATAAAAGCACACTGTCTCTCAGAGCACATATATTTACTGAGACCTTAACAGATTTTTTAGTTGTGGGGATGTTGTTTTCAAAAAGTTCATAATAAAAGTGAAGGAACCTTTAGAGGTGAGAGGAATCATCTTAAACTAGTTCTAACTTATAACAAAGCAGCATGGATAATCTTCAGTTATCCTCTGGAAATATGGTAATAGAACAGTAAACACAGGAAAACAATAATAATATTTACCAATAATTTATATGAAATTAAACAGGTGTGAAATGGAACTCCATAGTTCTTCTTCATTTGTTATCTCTCCATAAAGTAATACTATTTCATTGTAGTTGTCCAGGTAAATTCAGCTTCAAATTCTAAAAACTTATTTGCATTTTTCAGCATTCATAGGTATGTTTTTTAAATTTACTTTTCAGTTCTCCTTTTTGGTAAGGACACATAAAGATGTGTCAGCACAAGTATGTTTGTAGATGGGTGGGTTTTTAGGATTTCCATTTTGAGATACCTTTTCCTTCTAATTTTCTCGATCTCAGCTGTAAACATTTCTGTTTCAAACAGTGCTAAGCAAATACATCTTTTCTTGTATTAAATACTTTAAACTAGGCATTGACCTAAATTCAAGTCATAGATTTTTTAACATTCTTTGAAGCAGAGAAATCAACTGTTGATACTCTTTTAAAACATCTCTGAAGCAGTTTTTCAGTATGTTCAACTGTTTGTTTGTTTTGGAAGCAGCATGAAACCAGTCTTGTTGTTTATGTTGAAATAATGAATCTTTTTTGGTGTTTTGATTCTGCACTTGCAAGGAGCACAGAATAGATGGTAATAAGTAAATAAATACTCAATGTGTGGGACTGTCAGGAGGGGTTCACAGGAGTTTGAATACATAAGCTCAACTGAAGTGACAACAGTAACATTATTGTTAAATATTTATTTAAATTTCCCTCTTGCAAAATTGTAGCACATGTTCTCACTTTGTTCAGTAATATTAAATAAAGCCAAATTTCTAATTACTGCCAGGTCTGGAGAAGGTGATGGAAAGGAGTAGTTGGGACTCCTGGAAAAAGCAGTGCTAGGAAAGATTGGTGTAAAGGTTGTAGTGAAGTGTTTTTGTGACTGAGGAAGGTGAAATGAAACCTCTACATGTATTGGAATTGGAGGGCAAAGGATGACTGCCTTTTTCGTGTTTAAATACTTTGGTTTATTAACAAGTGGGGGTTTGTTTGGGTGGTTTTTGGTTTTTTTGTGGCTGGAAATAGAGGCAGACAGAGAAAAGCGTAATTATTTTATTTGTTTTGAACACCTATTTAACAGAGGTCTTAGAGCAATGAAGAAAATGCATGAAAGCTAACTTATTAATTTTTGAATGAGATGAACAAATAAGTATGTTTAGTGTTGAGAAATAAGAATTATGAAAGATGGTGGAAAAGGCTTTTTTTATAGATCAATAAAGCAGTATGATGTAAGCATTTTTGATAAAAAAAACATCTTAATTCAGTGACAAAGTGTGTCCTTGCTTGGATTAAAATAAGTGTTTTGATAATAGAATAGCTTTTCAGCATAACAGGAAAGTTAAGTTGGGTGAGTCATGTCAGTTCAGGCATTGGCAACATCATCTCAATAAGGATTTTACATCATGAGGTTCAAGGCCTTTTTGGCAAGTTATTGGAAAAGGAATTAAATTTCAGTTTCAGTGCTACAGTAACAGGACTTGAGCTCATGTAATTTTTCTCCTTTAGTTTTGCTATGAAAGTGAATTCCAATTGATTTGTCTGTCTTATGAGAAATTGTGTGTAACAATGAATTCATACTGTCAGATTTGGACTTACTTGAGGTGGACACATCAAAACTCACATGTCCAGCAGTGCCTGTGAACTAAACTGCTTTAAAGATGGAGATTTTATTTATTAAAAGTTATTATAGCCTATAAATAATAGGTGAAACTGTTTACCGACCATCTCTCATTCTCATACCAACAGAGGGCATTCTGACACTTGGAAGTCAAGTAGGAATTAAATATTTGTATGTAGGGCTTCATAAACATCTCAGTGGAATGACAGCACCTGACTTTTTACTGCAAATAGGGATCCCAAGAACTTGTGTCATGCCAATATCTGCTGGAGTACACTTTTATCTTGCAGTCCTTTCAGGCCTTGCAGCACAGAGCTTGGATCTATTGGCACTTTATCGTCCAAAGTCCCTGTACTCCAGGAGCATTCTCAAATTAGGAAATCATTGTCTTTATGGCTTCTTTTAAAGGGAACTTGGTGCAATGCAGAGATGGCCTCATATAAAAATTATATCTTCCCTTGACCTATTAACATGGGAATTCTTGCAGTATTTTAGCTGTGTGCCAGAGTTAGTGCCCCATTACAAAAGGGAGGTCGTGCTGCCATCGATGCCTTGCCACTGGGTCCTGAGGGACATGGTTAGAAGCCAAAACACGCTGACCTGTTTGGTCATGGCTTGCCAGTAAGAAGATGTGTGACTATGGAACTGAGTTTTGGTACATAAACTTTTCTGGTTTTGCTGAGAGTGCAAGTCTCTGTTTCTTCCCTGTTATTATCTCACCCCTGGGAGCAGCTGTACCACTACCAACTACAAGTGTGAGGTTTTCCCTCTGCATTTATTTATGAAGCGGGTAGTTGTTTTAATATCTTTGGCTTGTAATTATAACAGTGGGTTTTCTTCCTGCCATTTAAGCTTGGAGGGATTTATAGATTATGTTTGCTTAGCAGCAGACACCAGGAAAATGTTCTTTGAAGATTTAGCCTTTTATGGGGCTTTGTACTTACTAGCAAATAAATCTACCTACTCTGTGTCACAGAAAGAAGTCTCGTGTTCAAACAGTCTCAGTTACAAACAGCAATGGAGAGATTGCAATTTTATTCTACTATCCGTCTAAAAACCATTTCTTGATTTTTATTTGGCAAGTTTGTTTTATCTATTGTCCTCAAAGGGCAATTTTTGGTCACTGGAGCAAAGTGAACATTTTTTGAAGAGTCTGCATTCACATAACAATAAAGTAGAAATAACTGCAGTAAAGAAAATCTTCATTTACTATGTTGATAGTATAAGCAGAATTATGTAATGTTTTAGCAACAGGCTGAAAGCATACTTTTCATCCTTGTGTAGCCAAAAACAGTTATGTTGCCTGCTCATGTGGAAGGAAGTCATGATTGCAGGAGTTCTTGGCACTTGGCAGTACTCGGCTACCAGTTGGACTCATCTTAGAAGTCTTTTTCAACTTAAATAGTTCTGTACTTATGTGATTCCATGATTTGGTTTAGTTGGAATACATAGCTCCAAAATTTTAGCTTGTGTAGAAAAACATTGTTAATTGTTGAAAGACATTTCATCAAAGCAGAAAGTCAAACTGGTTGTGGTTTTGTTGGTTATTTTTCTTTTCCCGTTCCAAGGTTAGCTTCTGTCTTAGTACAGAGATAATAGAAGTGTTTCCTTTTTAAAAAGCGTAAGTACTTTCAGGAATTTCCTAAATATCTCCTGAAGGAACAAGTTTTCTAAAACCTTTTTAATGTTCAGGTATCTGCCTGACTTCCAAGACTGCAACAAAGCAATTGCTTTTGTTTAGACCCATTTCAGTTTAAGTATAAACAGAAAGTAAAATAAATGGTGGTATTGGGGGCTGAGTAACAAACTGAAATATAGATTGTGATGTAGTTATTTGGACATCTTTGTTCTGTGTGAGTGTAAATAATACAGATTTATGGTGATGCTTTTAATTAGCAAAATTCATTTTGTCTAACTGGTACCTCCTCTCACCTCATTTAATGATGTAGCTAGGACTGAGACCTCATATCCAAGGAGAACAATTTTTCCTCCAAAGCAGTAAGGTAGGGATTGGATTTTCTCTTTGCCAGAGAGATCTGTACCTGCCAGGTCAAGGACTACATGCATACTCTGGAGAGCCTCTGTTTTACAAAAGTAATTTTCTGATAGATCTGTGACAAGGATAAAGGAAACAGAGCAAAGTGGAGTCCTTCAGCCTGCTGTAGATGCAGCCTAGAAAAAGGTGATACATGTCTAAGGCACCTAAAACTTGGGCAGGACCAAGAAAAGTAGGTCTGGGGAAGAGGGAAGAGGAGCATCCAGTATGGAGCACCCAGAGGGGCTTTAGGAGGGGGACACCTGCCCCACGCAGCAAAAAGACTCAGGTTAGTGGGAGGAATCTCTTACTTCCCACAACTAACTTCAAACATAAATTGGCTGAACTGCAGCAATTTCAACAAATGCACGTATCAAAACTCTAATGAGATGAGAGACCTTTGACATCAAGTTTGTGCCTGTCCTTGTCATTGCCAAGCTTTTCTGTGAAGACAGAGCTTGATGTGCTTTGGAGTTGTTTATCACAGTAGTATTGGCATAAGCCATGGCCTGTGATGTGTTATTAGACTCAAAACATGCAGAATGTCAAAGAAGT
Source organism: Callaeas wilsoni (assembly GCA_013398955.1). Taxonomy (NCBI): domain Eukaryota; kingdom Metazoa; phylum Chordata; class Aves; order Passeriformes; family Callaeidae; genus Callaeas; species Callaeas wilsoni. The sequence goes on along the minus strand of VWPU01014790.1, from coordinate 186,285 downwards.
CTCTTTACTGTGGGCATATATACTTGCCTTCCTCAGACTGAAGTTTGGTGATCTCATAAAACAATTGCCAAACAAATTGAATTTAATCTAAAAAATGCTTAATGGAAATTAAACTGTTTTAGTTATATCTGCCGTGAGATCACAGCAATTTTCACGTAGTCATTAGAATTTTTTCCTACGTTACTAAATTAAACTTGTTTCACTATTGTTTATTTCCCACTTTTTACCCTTTGATGTTCTAATGTTAAATTAATAGCTATTATCTTTCTGAAGATTTAATTTACACTAATTTAATTAACTTCGGTGCATCTTGGTAGATATTAATTGCAACATCAATTCTAGCAATCAATAGTTCCTGGAAAATAGACCAACAATTATTGCCTTAATTTGTAACAATGTAGGAAGCGTTTTTGTAATTTTTATATTGCTCTATTTGATGGCAGAATTCTACCTAGCGTGCTCAGGACTTCAAATAATGGTCATTATTCAAATGTGATTCTTCTTCCCGTACTATTGTTAACTATTAAACATGGATGAATCATGTTTTCAGTTAACACAATATAGTTGTAACTCAGTGCACTCTGTCTAAATTGAATTTATGCTACAATTAAATTTGGACCTCAGTGATAAATATCTACATTTTCAGCAGGTATTTGTGGGAGAATTGACTAAAATTACTGCTTTTTGTGTCAAAGAATCTCATTAAACTAAGCTGGGAATTTTGTTTATTTTACCCTTTATGTCCATTTTATTCAGTGGATTAGGCAATCATCCTTGTAATTGAATTATGAACTTCATCCCGTCTCCAAATGAAGTCTGTGTTGCTGATAGCCACAGCAACCTAAGCACCACTAGATATAATGACTCACTTGAAATGGTTTGGATGTGGATTCCAATTCAGATAAGCAGCCAGTATTTCATATTTAAAGCTTATCTTGAATGCTCTGAGTCTGGAAAACTAAGCTGTTGTCAGAATTCTTTAAAGATTTCCTGTGCCTCTGAAAACGCCTCTTCAGATCAAAAAAAACCATAAATAAAGAGAAAAATTAATGGAGTAAACTATTAAATATTTTTTAATATGTCTTAGTGTGGTTTGATGACACAAAACAGCATAAGTTAATTCCAAGTCATTCATTCATAAGTATTAAAATTCAGGTTGAGATGTTGTATTCTCAAAATTTTGGAAGATCATTTTCTTTGTGCAAAATGGAACTGTTTTTCCTTACTGTTTAAACATTCTACTATACTGTAGAAAAATATTTTTTTTTCCTAATAATTGTGGGTTTATATTTCATAAGTGTGTAGATAAAAGTGTAGCCTGGAGTAAAATATAATAGGCAGCTATATATATTATGAATATAGGTAGATATGCAAATTAGGATCACAGTTAACTCCAGTTGTCTCAGGTATAATTACAGTATGTCAAAACAGAATCGTTTTTAACCAGGTTGTAGAGACCTTGGAATGATTTAGATGCATTTATACTGTTTTCTAGATTTGTGTTATATTGTCCATACCTTCCAGCTAATACCCGAGTAGCTGGCCCTCTGATTCTGTTAAATTTATCTATGTTTGTGGGGGGTTGGGTAAACTGAAATACAACTCTGTTATTTATTAAGGAGATGGGGTTAACAGGTGTTTTGCATACAGGTAAAATATTAGGGAGTGCTGATCTCATGCAACGGATGAATGTATGTGTTCCGTGGAGGCTGGGATGGGATTACATACATTAGTACACCTAAATGTTCTAACAGATAATGAATAACTTTCCTAAGGCATTTTCCATAATAGAATGTTGGGTTAGTCTGTAAAGTGATTTATTTAATATCCTGAAAATGTGCTGGTTGAATTTCTAGGACAGGTATTATAAGCTCTGTACATTTCCCTAGGAGCCATTTTAACCAGTTATCAAATCACCCTGAGAAGGTGCTGGCAAAGATAGGCACAGTGCCCATCGTTGTAGTGATTGCAGCAGCAAAAGCTATTTTTGCTATTAAGAATTAGTGTTTTTGTAACTCAGAGATTCTATATATGTATGTATTACCAGCTGATTGTTTCAGAATTATTTTTCCTTGTGGACAATACCCCTGGATTCTGAAAGGGGCTGAACTTCTCCCTTGCTTTTTTGCTCTGCAATATTAAACCGCAGATTTCTGCTGTGATAACTTAAATTTGCGTGACATGCTATATAATGATAGCAACTAACTGTTCAAGTTGACAAACCAATGTATTGACAGCATGGAGCAACATAGCTTTTACTGCAGTGAGAAAGAAAATAAATAAAGATGTAATTCCACTCTGTGAATCTGGTTGGGCGGAATTATGAGCTCTGAGATTCTGCCCCCAGAAATGGGAGTAGAGTTCTTTAGCTCTGTGCTCACAAAGGCAAGTTGATTCAAAACAGCCTTTTTTGAATTCTAAGTGCTACAGTGTCACAAATTAATATAATTGGATCTCTAGCAGGATGGCTAATCTTACTCTTTTTAAGGTATATGCTACCTTATAAGAGTGTAAAAATAAAAACAGGATAAAGCCCATAGCAATATAAATTTTTTGCTGTTTGATTTATGTCTACTTGAAAATATGTGTATTTTCGAAAGAAACCCTTTTTCTGTCCTGAAAAAGATGAGATTCAACATCCCTCAGCAGCTAATTTTTAGCACTTGGAGGTTCCCGTGGGCTGCTGTCAGCTACAACTTATTGCATAGGTGCTTTTCACTAAACTCATTATAAAATGATTAGCCCCAAGGAAGACACTGCGATGTTACAGCTTGCACTCATTATAGGCACTTTTGCAGGTGAATTGTACATTGTCAAATTTTATCAAATGGTGAGCATAGAAAAATCACGGGATTAAACAGACAAGCTGTTAATGAGATGCTGTCTAAGCTATATCTGTAAGGAGTATTTCTAAGGAATGAATTTTGGTGTTTTTCACCAGATTTTCATTTGCTGGATTGTATTGTGGCAAGAAAAGAACTGTGGCAAAACGCGGACCAAGTTATTAATGCTATTTGTCTTTCATTACTTGTTAGACAGGGGCTTTTTTAATAAAATAGCATGTTTGTTTTGCAAGCAGAATTTCCACATCAGAAATTAGCGACAGGAAGGTGAGTTGTGGAAGGTACCTTTGGGCCAAGAGTGTTTGTCGTGTGAGAGTGGGTCTAGTTCAAGTTACCAATTACTTCCAAAGCCACGGCAGTGCAGTGACACCCTCAGTATGGCCCAAACTCTTTTAACATAATCACTTAAAGACAAATGCCATAGAGGTTTCTTGGTTTAGAAGCAACAATACTTCTGAAAATGTAATCTTTAGAGATTGAGTGTTCCCTTCTAGACGGGCAGTGTCTTCTAGTGCAGATTTTGACATGGATTTTGTGAAGTTATCTGTATCCAAGAATTGTCTTTATTTTATGAATCTTGAGAAGAGAGAAAAATCATCAGTGCCTTGTCACATCTGTTTGGAAGAGCTTTGTGAAAGAGGTGGAAGCCAGGGAGTCCCTGGGGTAAAACCTTCCAGGTGCAGGAAAACCCTGCTGGCATTGAAAGTGTATTCTACTGGAGTCTGGAAGAGACCTTTATCTGGACCAAGAGAGGAGTTCTTTATTTAAAGAGTCTTTGAGGTAAAGGCTTTTGGCAAGAAGGCAAATCAAGTGGCTGAGGAGCAGGGCCACAAAGGTGGCAAAGGCGGTGTCCATCAGGATTTGGGGTGTGACCGAGGGGCTGCAGAGAGCCTTTTGTGTTTGCATTTCCACTACCAGGGCAGCAACTGTGCAGGTCTCGCTTCTGTTTCTCATTTTAGTCTACACAGAGGCTTTAAAACACACAACCTGTTAGCTCTGCTGCAATATCCTTCACTTTCTTTACTGTGTGTGAGGCAGGTTAAGGACACAAGAACAGCATTTAAGGGTTTCCAGAGGACTTTTAGTCTTCTGGACTTTTGGTCTTTTGGAATAGTCTTCTGCCTATTTCAGAAACTAGGATTAGCGTTTCAGGATTTTTTTCCTGGAAAAAGTAGATTTTTTTCCCCTCTGTATTTTCTCATGTGGTCAAAGACAATGCCTTCATGACACTAAATCAATGAAGCCATTTATTTACCTGAAGAAAAAAGGTGCATAGCATAGGCTACCTCACCCTGGGGAGTTGATTTTCTTCATATATCTCACTTTTTCACCATATTCATAGCCATTTCAAAAGCTGCTTTCTAAAGATTCTAGGAATTTCAACGAACATCCGTATTTGAATTATAACTTCAGTGTGCCCTACCACTGTCAAGTGTTTTATCACAGAAAGGGCAGCAAAAATTTCCTCAAAGCCCTGGCACACGAACAGACCATTAACAGTCCCTAATGAGAAATCCGCCTCGTGGACTAGAAGAGAAGCTGAAATGTCAGTTCTGCCAGCTGAAAGGGTACAGTTAGCCCAGGATTTCCTCTAAGACAACTATCTGAGAGGGCAGATGTTTCAATAAAAATGTTAAAAGTAAAGCATCCCTTCAGTGCCCCAAAGTCCCTAATTAATTAGTGGAGTTATTGGAGCTTGGTGGTACTTTTCAGTCCTACCACCTAAGCACCCTGGGGCAGCTCAAAAGCAGGCACTGAACGAATGGTAGGCGACTGTTATGGAGTGATTCCAGGTAAGGAAAGCATTACCCCAAAGAGTTCTCCGAGGAGGGAGAAACGTACGAATCAGAGAGACAGAAAGCAACTGCAGCTCTTCCTGAATTAAATAGAGCTGATATGGACCTGTCCTGATAACAAGGACTGCTATTTACAACTGCGTCATTTGTCATCAGAAGCAGAGCCAAGCTCGCAGAGCCAAGATTGTGAATCATGAGGGGAAGAGGGAAACAAAAGGATCTTTTTTTATTATTATTTCTTATTTGTGGTTTCAGATAAATGGCCATTAACTGACTCACTGCTGTGTTTTATTTATTTATTTGTTGGTAAGTGGAGAAAGGGAGCAGTGAAAGAGTAAGAGGTTTGTTCGTGGGATTTTTTCGCCCCCTCCCCAGAACTGTCTGGGAATCCTTTTGATGTAAGATCAGCTTTCTTGTACTGACAGCTAGCAATATATAAATACATGCACATGCATAGCAAAGGTCATTTGCTGCTGCTGTTGCTGCTCAGTACTTTGCTTTTTCTCTAGGAAGCATCCTTAAAAATAGCTGAAATATTGATGTTATTAGTACAGGTTGCATCAAATGCCTAGTGAGCTATTTTCTGAATATATGAAAGGATGTATCCTAATATATATGTTCATACAGTGCAACCAGTGTCAAAATGATATGTCTGAAAACACAAGGCTTTTACTTTGCTGATTTGATCCATAGTTATCTTGACAACAAAAGAAATGGTTTCTCAGCTTTATAATAAAGTCCTTTTAGCGCAGCAGAAAGAAGATAGATACTAAAATATTAGAGAAGAAAAGAACTGGTTGTTCACTTTATGTCACTAAAGCTTCTCCAGCCCGAGTGACTGTGAGGCTTTAGTCTACCCCTGTGCCAAGAACCAGAGCTCACAGCCCCCTGTGATCCCAGAATAACATTCCACTTAATGTAGCTCTTTGTCATGAGAATTTGCTGTAAGATATTGTTTAGTCTAATCTTTGAAATTATGACAACTCTTTGCAGAATTTTGTCTTGCAAGCCTTTTGTCCTTTTCAAACAAGCCAGAGTTCAGGAGTAAAAGACTTGAAATCAAGTGTTTCTTTCTTGGGCACTGCTCCAGTGGTTGCCATACAGTGCTATTTGCAAACAAAAAGCTAAAACTGGAAAATAAATATGTTATCTCAAATACAGTTGAGGGTGAATTTTAGTTTTTGTTGGTGAAAATTGATCTTTAGCTCTGAATTGTTTGCAGCCAATAAGAAAATCATCTTTAGACAAGGTAGAGCTGTCCTTTGCATTGTTTGCTTTAGCAAACCTTCCTGACTTTTTACATTTTGGCTCAAGGTCTTGAAGACTACAAAAAATAATGCTATTTGAACTACAAAGTAGAAATGTCTTCCTTCTGCGTATAGATATCTTAATAATTTTTTTTATTTTAGCTATACGAAGGGGGTTTTTCCCAATGAAGGTCAAACGATCTAATTTTAATAGGCAATGCTTGCAGTGTGATCATATCTAAAGATGTGACTGCCTTAATAAAATTTAACTGGGTTGGCAGTTTTCATCTCTGAAGCTATGTGTCACCTTGTGAGTAAGTCTCTAACGGAGCTACAAGAGCTTGCTTATTCAAGTAAATTTTAATTTACTGGTCCTTAAGATTGGAGCAGTAGCCTCGAACAGCATCTTAAGGAAGAAATATTAATGTACTGCTTTTAAACTTCTCCCACTCTCTACATTTCAAAGTCCAAAATTTATTTTTCCCACCCTTTTTCCCACCCCTTCAGTGAAGTCATTCACCAAGGAAGACTGCTCAAACCAAACTTACTAGCCACATTTTGCTATTTTTCTCCTGGTGGGATTGGAGCCCACCTTTTTCAGTGAGTGTCTGTGACCTGTTATTCACTGGAGTATCAGTATCAACTGCTATTGTCATGATGGGGTAAATATTGGCAGCCTTTTAAACACTTCCACTTGGTTGCGATTCAAAGCCCTGGGAAACTTCAAATTTTGCATGATTTGGTGTGAAATCATAAATATGCTGTGAAAACATAAATATGTCTAATCATACAGTCGAGGAAGCCTTTTGAGGAAGCTAATTTACTATCAAATATAAGTCTCTAGTTTTCATATACTGGTTTGGTTGTGCTGGGTTGGTTTTTTCCAGGAATAATTCACCTCAGTCCTATGGAATAATCTTTCCATAGCACATTTCCATAGCATTAAATTGAATAGGTGTTTTGTTTACTGTAAGGTTGCATTTCATTCATAACTACAATTTCTCATATTAAAAAAGGTCATTATATATATTTACTGAAAGAAGAGAAGCATTTGATTTAGAGTGCAAATTGCAGGCTTTAAGTTGGAAGTTTCATAATATCCTGCTCTTCCATTGGGATATATAAAGACAATGTTTGTCTCAATGTTAGGACACGAAAATAAGATTGTGGTGAATGAAATCTACAGGTTTCTTAAACCTGCTTTAGGTTTTCCAAAGTGTAAAGGTTTAAGGGTGAAAAATTAAAGCAAAAATGCATGGAGGTGCTACTGTTATGTGCTTTTATGTAGTTTCATTTGCTTTACATGTATGGGAGGAAAAGTGTCTGTATGGGATGTCAGGGACCGAGAGAAGCTCCAGTGCCTGTTCTTGCCCCATCTCCTGCCTTGGTGACCCCCCAAGGCTGGAGCAGACAGGGACAAGGCCATCGCTGTGTGTGCTGGGGACAGGCTCATGTGGCACCAGCAGTGACTGCAGCACACACAGGCTCCCCAGCTGGCTCTGCCCTCCTCTGCGTCTGCCTGATGTCAGGGCAACTTTCCCCAGTCACTTGTCCCACACACAGAAGTTGTGTAATTCGGATGCTACTTAGGCAGAAAAAAATTTCTTGAGTCCTGACCTAGATAAATCAAATATTATCCTAATTGGATATACTTAATTGGTGTTTGGAGGCATTTTTAGACAGAGTTTTCTATTTCCACCAGGAATATTTTCATTTTTCTGTTTATAATTTACACCACAAATTTGTTTATTAACAATTCTTGCCATTGCTTTCATCTTCTTATGAATTTCTGCTTGAGAGCAAGGAAAGTATATCTTTGTTCTCAGGAAAGAAAAGTTACTTTGAGTTTTACTTTGAAGCACCCAATGATATAACTGAAATGTCATGAATAATTTAAGCAAACATTGATGCAAATGTTACTAGAAATAATCAAGGAACTTTAGAGGTTGTAAATAAAACCAATTTAAAGATGAAAATTGATGCAACTTGCAATTCTAATTTTGTATACATGCAAAAGTAGGACAAAATAGTATATTGGAACATATGGGAATGGAACAAACAGCACCGACACTACGTGGGTGATTCATTTGTGAGTAAAAGAACTTAAATATCTTACTCTGGCTTGCATATGTACAGCAAGAACACTGAATTTAAAAGCCTTTTAGCTTTCTTTACGATATTTTGAAAAAGGTGCATCATGGAATCACAAAATGGTTTGGGGTGGAAGAGCCTTGAACACAGCCAGGGATGGGGCATCCACAGCTTCTCTGGGCAACCCATTCCAGTGCCCCACCACCCTCACAGGGAAGAATTTCTTCCTAATATCCAGCCTAAACCTACTCTCTTCCAGTTTGGGTTTAGTAGCATATATCTGGCCAATAGCCTGAATGTAAACAGTTTTACCATTTACATCTCTGTATACTCCAACATTCTAAACTGCCTGACCTAAATGACCTTGTGGTACTTGTTTTATAATGTTGTCTTGTTTCTGGTAATTTAATCCAGGACATTGCAAGGGAATTATGTTGGTGAGAGTGTCATTCACCAACCATGATGTCAGGTTTTCTGTTAGCTGCAAGTCTTGCTTCCTTTTTCTGAGGTTTTTTGGTTTGTTTGGTTGTTTTTTTCCCGTCGATATTTCGAATATCACAGCCCATTTACTAAGCATGTTTTATGCTTTGAGACACAGTCTGTATGTAGCAGGGGATCACAAAGCTGGTGTTTCAGCTCGGTGTTTCCATGTGCTTCACATGTTTTTTCCAGCCCTCAGGTGATGGTTCAGTGCAGGGGAAGGTGTCACAGGGGCTGCATTGCGTGCCTCAGCACCGCCACAGCCACGAACACAAGCTGGGAACCCAACACTGCAATTCCTTCATGATTTGCCTAAAGAGTGTCTGAACCGTGGTGCTGGACTCCACAGGGTATCCACAGTCCTCTGGATTGCACTGAGCTTTAAGTAGATACAAAGATCCTTCCTGCCTGAATAGAATTTTTCAGACTGGCTAAAGGGTATTTCTCTCAAATATTTTTGTGGAGTATAAATAAGCTACAGTGGGACTACGACAGCATTTCAATCAATTCAGGTTGCTACCACTCACTATATCAGTACTGGTAAAGCAAATAGATGGAGAAAAAGAAGAGTTTGCATGGATAATATTTTTAATAAACAGTAAAGAATAAATTCATGAATTCCTTTTGGATACTTTTAAAACATTATGGTGATGATAGTGCAAAGGTATCTGATTCAGATATGATTGTGTTCCTATAGTTTATTTCTCAAGGAGAAATCTCAGAGGAGATTATAAAAAAATACTTGAAAGATTTAATTAAAATCTCTTCTCTCACATTTAATACTGCCTAATACTTTTAATTAATCTGAATATTCCTAATTGCTTCTGTAATTTTTGCCATGTGTAAATAGCTAATTAAAGTATTAACCACCATCAAATATAGTCTAAAATTAAATATATAAATGCTCTGTCACTGATTAAGAGGATTACATGAAAAAATAGTCAACTTTCAGGTATGAATGCTTTCTGACTGCAAATAAAGGCAGACTAGCTGTAGTAAAATGGGAAGCAGATGAAGGAAGTTCATGCAGTTTCTTACTGAGTCTATGGTTTCCTACTGAGCCAGCTAATATAAGACTTCTGTAGCTCTAATGGTGTTTAGAGAAGTTTGGAGGTTGTTTGAAACTTCACCAGTTAGTTACAGTCCTTGAGGGGCTGTCTGTCAATGGAGAGTGCTGGAATGCAATATATTCAGCCTTCTTTACCGGGTTTCGAGGACCAGATGGTAGGGGACATAGTTATGACCTGCATCCTCTGAGAAAACTTCCTTTCTCATTTCCAGAGTCATGTAAAAGGTGCAGAGAGCTCTTCTTGCTCCTGGAGGTTGCAGTACAGAATAGCCTCATATTTGTTTGTGAGCCAAAAATGGATGGTGACAAACTCAGTGTAAAGGCTGAAGGAGAATAATTTGACCTTTTCCTCATGATCAGCTTGGGAACCCCATCAACACAAATTCTCCGTAAAGATATCCTGTGGCATGACTGTCTGTTGTAATGAAATACAAGCCAATAACCTCCGAGCTTAGACCAACCTGAACCACGAAATTCCTTTGAGTGTCCCTGGAGTGTGCTCTTTAGCCATTATGACTGGAATTAGCTCATGCTGAACTAATCCATCCCTGCCCCATGGCATGCAGAAGACACTAGCAGACTATATAAACAATTCTACAGCTTCTTCTGGCATAAAAACAGCATTTCAACTGAGAATGGTGTCCAAGTTGTGGTGGGTTGGTTTGGTTTGGTTTGGTTTTCCCATATAATGCAAATCAGGAGTACTGGCATTAGAAAGTGTCATTTGGTTCATTAAGTATTTTATTGCTGCTCAACTATTAAACATATTTTATGGCTTTGTAGTTTAATTGGTGAAGGCATAAGTTACAAACAGAAAGTTAATATTATGATTATACTTTTACATAAATCAGATACTTTAATAGAAAATTACCCGTCTAATTTGCCTAAAAATTGTTCTGTTCTTAGCCATACTGAATATACCAATGGATACTACACTTGAGCTTTTGAAATTTTCCCCTGAGATTCTGGAAAACTTGCATAAAAATGTTAAATTTCCTTTGTTTTCATTGACATTTTGACTTGATTAGCTGAAATTATAATATCTCCCTAAAGTATGGGTAATTGTATTCATGTCATTTTTGCTTTGAGTAGTGGCATGTTGCAGATCATCTCTTTTATTCTGAAGCATGTTGGCATTTGTGGTGGGACTGTCAGAATCATAGGATTTAGTTGATGTACTTTTATGAATTTATTATTTCTGGCATCCTTTAGAGAACTGAACTACCTTCCATATCAAACAATTACAGTAATCTAGCATGAGATCTCTCTTCCTTTTCCTTCTGGAGGTAGAGTGTGGGTACTCTGATGGGAACCACAATCAGGTGTATGTCCTCTCTATTACTCCCAAATTTTTGGTTGCAGAATATGGACAGCGTTAGGGGAATGATGCAGGTGATTGTAAGGAAAAGAAAACCTCATGAAAGGGAGCTGAATGTTCTGCAGCAGAACTGGTTATGACCCGGCCTCTGCACAAAGCTCTCGTGGCATACAAGGGAAAAAATGGTTTCCCAGATAGTCACTGTCTGTGTTTCATTTTGTTTCTTTCTAACTTAGTACCCAAGATCTGACTGACAAAAATACTGAGGGCTGAGACCTGTGCTTTGAAAGCATAAAGTGCTTTAACAGAAAATACTATTATGGAAACAATGTGGTCCCACATTCTCAAATTCTGCATCTAAAATGAACAGACATTTGGGTTACTTGATGCTTAATGTGCCTCATCCATAAAATGGGAATAATATATTTACCTGGAGCTGTTATGGAAACTGTATTATCTCTTAATTAGAAGCCATGTATGAGCATGTAAAGAACATGAGTGCCTGGAAACAAACTCTGTCTGTGATAACAATTGGAGCTGAGTCCTGCAGACTTTGTGTTTTAAAGGTTGCTCTTTAAATTCATTGTTTTCTGACACTTCACCCTTCTGCCCTCAAAGGTCTAAAGTTTATTCTTGAAATCATTAAGCACACTTGATCAAAATAGTTTTCTTTCTTTTTTGCACATAGTGTAGGAAACCAGCAGACAATACTGGTTACTTTTCATTTTCTTCATAGAGATGAACCTTAGAACTTGATTGTGTGTATGTAGATTTAATGAGCAATTATGTGCCTTCTAACTTTGGAAAACAACCTGTCTCCTAAATCAAGTGACAAATACATACAAAATACATGGAAAGGAAAAAAAAAGAAATACAAACTACTTTACCACTTAACTTCCCCTCCTGTCTCATGCAGCCCGGGTTGGAGATGCTCCTTTTCCTCTACACAGTAAGCGTTTGCCAATAAAAAAACATTTGGCAAATCAGGCAGAAATGCTCTGCACATGTATCTCTGTAAACAGATATTATGCAGGCTGTTTTAAAATCACAGCGAGAATCAGCAGTAGGGCTTTTTTAGTGATGCTAATGCACAAACGTTGACCAAAAAAACCTAGTGATAAAACAGCAGAGAAATGTGTCAGAGGCATGATGGATTCCTAAAATGATAATGATGTCCAACTTGTCTCATCTTCTTGTCCCATTTTTCTTCTTTCTCTCTACAGAATGCAGTGAGAGTTTTGCATAAATGCTTGCAAATAACATGGGAAATTCAGGTCAAATAGCAGACTAGTAATTTTTAAAACACGAGTATTTGACAGCCATAGATATTTAGCTCATGTTGGTTGGTGTTGTGTTGAACATAAACTCTTGCAAAGACTTACTTCAAAGCTAAAGAATTGTTTTGGGGGTTTTCTGTTGGAGTTTTTTTAGTTTTGTGGGTTTGTGTTAGTTTGTGGGGATTTTTTGTGGGTTGGTTGTTGTTTGAGATTTTTTCTCTTTTTTTTTTAAACAGCTGAGGAATTCTACATCTCTGTAGATATATAAAATACTGATAGATTTGGGAGATTTTCTGCCACTGCAGAATATAAAGCTATAATATAAACTACTGTCGGATTTGAGAGATTTTCTGTCACCGCAGATTCTATGTCCATAAGTGTATTATTTATTTTTTAGTTCTTTGCATAGGTTAATCATATTTCTTGATAATTTTGTTAAAGGATAATTCTTTGAAATTTAAATTTCACCTTAATTGGTTTGCATATTTCTGCAGAAAAAGAAAAATCTAGATCTTGTTTCAAGATCAGAGAAATTGTCTGTTTCATGTTGGTGGTCAAGGGTGTAGGGTAAAGTGCATTTGTTCTTGGTTAATGAAACAATCACTGTGGGTATAAACAAGTTCTTAGTGAGGCCAAAACAAAGCTGCTTCCAAAAAATGAGTATATGACTTATATAAACTTATTTGTACTTAAATTCTTTGGGTGATACAGTGCTGTGTCAGGAATGCATCTGGTTCTGAATGTGGGGTGGCTTTGAGGATATTTGGAACATGCTTCACTGGAGCGCCAGAAACGGCACTGGGACATGAGGAACATCTGTCTGTGCAGAACATTTCTGGTAATAGTTTGGAAGCAGCTGAAGTTGTGGAAGATGTTCAGCTTATTTTAATTATCAGCCTCAGGAAACGAGGAAGTTATAAAGAGGAATGTGTGAAATGAACAAGAGAAAATAAAAGAAAGACAAATGTCTATTGCTGCAGCCTGGTTATGCTCGCATCTGCAACGTCCCAGTGATTTCAGTACTAAGAAATGAGTACAGACCTCCCTCTTCTGTATAATACCTAGGCAAATTTTGGAAATAACCTTCCTGGGATCTTCAATGCATCCTTGGAACTGGTGTCCTAGGCTCTATATTCCAGCATTTCCTTGTGTCATCTGGCATATAACTTAGCTGAGATGAAGGTGACACATCGTTTGCTGGGCTGGAAGTAGAGAGTAAGTTAATTAGATGTGAGAAATTTTGCCATTTTGTAACAGACTAAAAACAGCTGTAGAAGATTAAATTACAGTATCATTGGGGGGAAAAAAAACATGGTTTAAATCCAATTGTGCTCTGTGGTTAAGAAATATTATATTTAGAACTACAGTGCTGTAATAAATTCAAAAGTTTTACATCTTAATTTACATGCGTATATTAATAAGAATAGAACCATGTGATTGTTTAGCCTGGAAAAGATCTTTAAGATCTAGTCCAAATGTTAATCCTGCCAAGTCCAATGCTAAATTCCCTCAGATGCCACACCTACACATCTTTTAAATCCCTCGAGGGATGGTGACTCCACCACTGCCCTGGGCAGCCTGTTCCTGGGACTGACAACTCCTTCAGCAAAGATATTTTTTTCTAATATCCAATCTAAATCTCCTCTAACACAACTTGAGGCTGTTTTCTTTTCTTCTACCACTTGATATTTGGGAGAAGAGGCCAACCTCCACATGGCTATAACTAGCTGCATTTTAACTTCCCTCACCCCAAAAGCTCTGTTTATTCTTTTTCTTTGAACTACAAAGAAATCAATTTTCATCTTGCCATGAGATGTGTAAGGAGGGATCTCTGAGCTCTTGTGGTCTGACCTGTGCTCTTTGTGGGTTCAGCAGTGTACAGGAATTTTTTCCATAGTTCTGTAATTAATACCCCTGCAAATATAAACCTCACCTGTATTCACATTTCATTGTAGGCTTCAGACGTGTTTCTTCTTTAAGAGAATTTATAACACAAACTTATTTCAGGCTACTTTTTAATCTTCTCACATCTACAGCTTCTCCTCTGTAGGTCAGTTCCTGCCTGCTGGAACAGTAGGATTGTGTGAAAATGAGATATATAATGTTTGGATTTGTACAGACTACTATGAGAGAATAGAAAAATTCCAACTGAAGGAATAGCATACTTGAACAAGTGGCAGGTTTTGGGTTTCTGTTTGTTTGTTTTTTTAAAAAAAGATAAACGCCATTTAATCATGTATTTTGGTGATTGTGGAACATTTTGCTCCCCATTACCTTACTATTTTTAAAGTAATTGCCTTAATTAAGATGGAAAAGGTGATTGCCTTATTCTCCTGTGAGCTGACAGTTACAGGTGACCCAGGAAAATTGACCTTGTTTTCCGTCCAGGGAGATTTAGCTCTGGAGCTGCCGTTTGCTTGGCTTTGGCATCATGTAGCCTGGCAGGCTGCAAGCTGCACAGAGGCCACTGCACTGAATTCATACTGTCTTATATGGAAACTCTGCCTTGGGTGAATTGGCATCATAAAATTAACCAGAGATATAGGACTCTCACAGAAACCGTCCTGACTGATCCAATATCTATGAAAAATGCTCCTTTAAGATACTCACTTATGGTTTTGCCACATACGTCACCTTTTTTCATTATAACTAAAAATCTAGATTGATATCCCCCTCCAAAGGGCTTTTTTAGCCTGGTGTACAGCTTAAAATGGAAAGTTTGGAGTCTCTGTAATCAGCCCATTTGAAGTTCCATATCTTAAAATCCAGCAAGTGAACCACGCTTTAAACACTGATACATTTTGAATTTTAATAGACTTTATTACAAGCCTTCAAATTAAAAGCTGTCAGGAGAGATAAAAGGTTGGGGATTTGGATTCAAAGGGACTTTGATTAGACATAAAGGTCAGCAATGGTGGCAAAAAGTCGATGCATCTAAATTAAGCATAAACCTCTGGAAGAGAATATGCTAATCTTTCATGTAAAGTACTTGTCAGGCTGATCTTGGCTCATATCCACAACAGTTAAACTATTTTCTGTGACGAAATTTTAACAAATGGTAATCCATGTGTAATTTTCCTGTCAAGTGTGTGCCATTTGTTTTTACAAATGTTAGATTTTAACTGCTAAGGAATCATATTATACTACATAATGTGCTCCTGATTAAAGATTTTGTTTTAGAATCTTTAGCTCAGTTTTTAACTGCAACTTTTTTTCCTTGGGAATGTAAAATGCAAATGGGAGAAAAGGAAAAAGAAAGAAAATCAAAACTCTAAATGTCATTGCTTTGCGTAAAACTAAGTGTAAATGTATAAATTACACTTTAATTGAGCAGCTACTTCAGGAGCGTAAAGTTATAGTAACTGTTAATATTTCTGAATGTGAAATTAAGATTCTGCACTGTTAGAGAGCAAACTCATTAAGGACATAAAAGTATGACAGGATGAAAAAGGATTTACATTTATAGAATCTTCTGTAAAATTATAAGAAATGACAGGCTCCATTTTTTGATGCTGAAATCAAGGTTGCATGTCTAAACCACAGTGACACGGTGGCTGGATTTTGCATAGCTAAGAACTAATAGGAAATTAATAGAGTGTAATACAGGCCCACTGAGTTCAGTCTAACTTTGTAGCTTTGATGTGGAAGAACAGAAGGCATAATTTCAGCCTTTGTTTAGTGTGCTGGACAGATAGCTCCACTAACATCTAAGTATGGTCAGGATTAAAACTGTGATGGATGGCGCCATAGCACGTTCTTGACAGCTTTTCTGTTCAAATACAAATTTCTGTCACAGTCCCAGAGTGTTTGAAGGAACATTCAGAGATGAAATATTGTAGCTGCAACAAGTCCAGTGTGAAGCTATTATGCTTTGAAAGTAAAAATAATTACAAACTGTACATCTCCTAGGCACATATCTGTATTAATAATGCATAGTAGTAAATACACTGGAGTATACTAATGAAATGTTATTGAACACAGAAGTTTTGGAAACCATAAGGTAATCAATCTGTCAAGAAAAGTGTCAGTGCATCTGTCTGTTTTTTGGGTTTTCTACTTGTTTTAGGCAAATAAGTATTTTGGAAATTTACTGTAGGTCCTGATTTATTCTACCTTTCATAACATCTCTTTAGAATATTTTCCTAAAGATTTTTTTAAAAATGTTCATCAATTTCTGCATGAAAAAAATATTTCCTTTCACTTAAGACAGTCACTATTGCCTCCAAAAACTCTGGTTAAACCAATGCTTTTATTGAAGCACTCTGTAGATGGAATACTGTCCTTATTATAGCAGCAAAGTAGGTCAGAACCTCACTGTTTAACAGATGTGACATACAAAGTCTCTACCTCCATATTAGTCATGAATAAAATGAAAAAGAAGCTGATTAGTGCAGGAGAATGTCTGCATTTAAAGAGCTAATACCTATAGTGATTTTCTTCTTTGTGCTTAACTGTTAATTGAAGGAGAGACTTAAACTTTATCCCATTGCAACCGATGCCCGCACAAGCGCGGGGAGTCCAGCTGACACTGCAAATGGCATAAAGCTTTGTAATATGAGCCATTGATTTAGCACAATAAGAAAGAAAATTGGACTCCATGAAGTGAGAATAAATGGTCTGACTGCTGAATCTCTGTCATGAAATCTCATCTCTTGCTCATGTGTTGTCCATGGGATGTGGTCGTTTGTCACCTTCCAAAGAGCTCCCAGCTGTCCTCTGGTGCCATTGTGCTCTGGGCTACCTCAGTTATCTCAGCAGAGGTAAACACAGGTGAGGTTGCTGTTCATGTTGAATAGTCTGTGGTCACACTTGTCAAACTGAAGTATCAAAGAACTCAAAAGTGGGGCAGAAATATCTTAAATGTCTTCAACCGCACTAAATGTCCTTGTTTGAGACAACACAGATGAAAGTATTGTTCCTTTTTTAATCCAAGTACTTTTGTACATCGTTCTAGAGGTAAAAGCATAGACCCCAAATACTTTATTAATGGGCAATTAACCTGTCTCCTCAGTGAAGTCTTGGTCTTCTTGGAATTTATTTATGTATTTCTAAATACTGTTGCTAAGTGGGCCTTGACTGTGTGCAGTCTCCTAAAGCAGTTCAGAACAGAGGGACCACCTCATTTCACACAACACTGGCTGCATCCTTGCTGCAATAATGTACTGGATTTATTTATTCTTGGCTTAATCTGTCAACCGTATAACATTTATACCAACACTTGGGATCCTCCCTATAAAACTCAACGGTTGAAGAAACTGCTCAAGAAGGCTGAAAAACTGAAGTACTTAGAATTTATTATAGTCAAAAATACTAATAGTCACATATAAAACAGGGTAGGGGAATGGCGGAGAGATTAATGGATATGAAAACATATTTTAATATTTATTTTTAATAAAATGGGGATAAAGTGACTGGGATGTAGTAGCTCTGTGTCTGAGTAGGGCCTGAAAGCAGGAGAAGCATTTGTGGCAGGACGTATCGTCCCCCTCTCTAGCACAGATGGTTGGTGCAGATATGAAAGAGAGAACCCAGGGTGAAAGGCCCAGCAAGGGTCATCTCTGGTGCCAAAAGGGCTCAAGCCCCTGCTAAGAATCAACATCTTAGTCTGGAGAGAAGATGTGGGAAGAGATAAATATTCTTGACTGAGAGACACTGTTTTACAAACTATAAAAGACACACGAGTTATCATGGAGGCAGAAGCCTTCTACACACAGACCCTGAGAGTGTGGGGGACTTCTCCCCAGAGTTTGGATGCAGATTCTGTGGTTACGTTCCTGGGAATTGAGGGAAAGGATCCCAATGTGTAGCCCACCAACAATTGGGTGGTAAGACACATTGGATCCTAAGTTATATTAGTTCTTTGCTAGCTGTAAAATTGATGGTACCTTTAGCCCTGCGCGGTAGATACCTACTAGTAGTCTCTTTTTGTCCCCATTCCTGTGTTGTATATAGTTTGCTTTAAGTCTTATGTCTGTTAGTTTGTGTCTGTTAAATGAATTATTCATTCTGTAATAGGCCAAATCAGCCATTATTAAGAACTTGTGAATGAGAGTGGGTTTTGGGGTGCTGGCCACCTCAATAAAGCTACTGCCTGCTGCCAGAGGCCTGGGCAAAAGGCAGGCACTTTTCTAAACCCCACATCCATTCATAACAGCGTTTCAATAGTAACTCGAGTTAGGAGTTGGTTAAAGCTGTAAGAAGGAGCTAAGTGAAGAAAACTCACCTCTCTCTCCTTTATTCTCCAGTTCTGTCAGTTTTGTGCAATCTGCTCTCTCTCCCATGTTTTAATTTAATACATTTGTTTAGATGTGTATTTTTAAAACAGAAATAATCCAACCACACCTTTCTAAAGAACTGCAAAACAAAAAAATAAAAATCTTGTTCAATGATTGAAAATACGCAACTCAATCTAAGCAATCATAGCAACAGGATCTGCTGACTAGAGACAGATAGGAGATGCTGTTTTTAAAATTGAAAATATTTTGATTTGACTAAATAGATTTCCAGGGGAGCCTGGACACATGGTTCCTTGGCCATGGAGCAATCTGCCTGGCGGGTCTTCCCCAGAGCCATCCCCATGTCACTGCCACAGAAAGCAGTCAACCAAGAGTAAATTTTGGTTCTGTCAAAGTTTTCAGGGCAATTTTCCCAGAGAACTTCCTGGAAGTTACCTTAGATGGGAAGCTATTCAATTATTTATTTAAGGTCAATTTTGGACTAAAATATCAAGTAACAAAATTCTCTGAAGCTCAATTCTATTCTTTCAATTGACTTCTCTAACTCCTGTCCATCCTTTTAACTGAATGTATCTGGTCACCATTCCCCATTTTCTGAGGAAATCAAGATTGTCTTATATGACCAGAAACTTGTATTTTTTTACCAAAGTAGAGAGAAGAAACACATTGTGGTCTGGATTTGTATGATTGATAATATCCTGACATTAGTCTCTTAAATGGAAAGGACTTTCAGGCTTGAATACTTTTCTTAATACCATATTTTATGGAGAATGTGATTCCTCAAATAGGCAGGAACCTGGACATTAAGATTTTATAAGTAAAATGAAAGACATTAAGCTTCATTTAGCAGAGAAAGGGCTGCAAGGGGGCTGTTACCTGGCTTGTGGTTGCGCACATATGTTGTCCTTGTTTGAGTTTCCATCAGGGGCCAAGGTCAAGAGCTGTCTGGAACAGGGAGTGGAAGAGTATGGTATTTTAAAGTATTTTTTAACTTATGCTTATTTATAAAAAAATGCAAGCTTAAAATATAATTTTGGCTTACATTTAGAAGTGTGCTATATTTCATCAGATCTTGAATGACTGACCTAGTGCGCCTTTCTACTGGTGTTTAAACAGCAGCCTGAGCAATATTTCAGTGGTTAGACACTAAAGGTCAGGAATGAGTGCATTCCTTTGCTCCCCAAGACACCTGTGCTAAGTAGATGACCTTTAGCTCGAGGAGAAAGGATGGCTGGACTCCCAGAGCATCTCACTGGTGTCAGGTTTAGTCTTCAGGACCACTAGCAGAAAACCATGCTGGTGTGTCACCAGCATCCAAGGCACGCTGAGCACATTTGATCTCTGGCAGCAGTGAAGGCACGCATCCATATCAGCTGCCCTCTCCCTCTCTTATTGTTTTCCAAATAATCTGGAAGTAAATGAGTTGTGTTTGATACCAAAGCATTTTTCTACTCTGATGGCACAAGTATGAGTTTCCTCATTTTATTTCTTTTCATCTTATCTTATCCTCTCTGAAGTTAGAAACAAACTACTTCACAAAAAATTTACTAGGAGCTAATACCAAATGCATTACAGACATAACATTTATGAATAAAATACTTATTTTGTAAAGCTTTTGCTTTGTGACCCTTGATGATATAAGAACACACAACCTTTGGTATCTTCTTTTCAACAATAGGAATTGGGTAGGATTGTGTGTTTGGGCTTGCACTGTCTTCTCAGAATGGCTTTGTGACTAAAAGTTATCTGTAGAATGAGAGTTCTGTAAGGAAAAAAATAAAATAAACAAAATCAGCTTCAAACCGTTAGAAGTTCTTTTCTCAGCATGGTAGATGAATGTGAGCACTGAGCCATGCAGCTGGTGCTTGAGAGTGTAACCTGCTGAGGTGAGAGTCTGTTCATGTTTTAAGGAAACACAATTTCTCATCATAGCTCTGTTGCTAAGGGATATCTCATATTTCTCCTCTTTCTTATTCTCTGTCAGATTTCAAAGACCAACAGGAAAAAATGTTGCATTGTGTCTCAGTATTGGTTGTTCGTAGTGGAGAGTTAGGAATGAATTGCAAAAGCAAGAAAAACTTTAAATGAACTGTACAATATGTAGCTCAATTCCTCTCTTGAGATATCCCCTACACTCACTTCTTAGTAGTCAGTGATATTTTCCAGATTTCAGCCCTTCTCCTTAAACCAGGTTTGGTGATTTCATGTTAAAGGAAGCTAATTCAGTGGCATATCACCATCTAAAGTAATGTTTTTCACCTTGCACCTTGGTGCTCCTCGTAGTTCTCTTTTTTTCCATATTGGTAGCATGACTGATCCAATGGAAAAATAACCCTGAAAAAGGTAATGTTTCATCTCAGAAGCCAACTGACTTATCTCTCCAGAAGACATGGATTGGCAAGGAAGAGCAGAATTGTCCCCTTCAGTTTCAGCTCAGTGTTAAACTGGCTTAGAAGCAGCCTGGAACTGCACCTGCAGAAATACTAAGAGTCTCAAACACCATAGTGGATGTAAATATAAAAAATCTTATCTTTTATATACTTCATTAACCTTATAAAAAACCTAAGAAAATAATAAGAAATTGTCAACTCAATTTGGATAAGCACTTAGGTAAAATATAGGAGCCCCAGAAGTAGAAGGAGAGCAGAGGAGCTTTCCCACACTGAGGAATGCAAACCAAGGTGGGCATGTGGCTGCCCTCTGATCCTCCCCAAGATTATATAAGCTGACATTACTGATGGACTAACACGAAGAAAAAGTAGCATTAAAATCATGTACTGTGTAAAAGGAGTTTAATTCTCCATCTGACATCTTAAAGATACCATATTAATAATTTAGCTGAGTTTTAGTAGCCTTTTCAGCTGTAGCCCACTAATGACAAGCTTGCTTTCTAATGTTTAACGCCTGCTGCGCAAGTGGTACTTTTAACAAAATACATTTGCTGCAGGCTCTTTGACATGGCTTCACACTGAGATAAACACAATTAGCATGAGCTATTTAAAATGGCTTTCTCTTGTGCTTGTTTATAATTGGTCTTTTAAGATCTATTTTTATTATTAATTTTAAGGAATGTGTAACAGATTTGATAGCACAGTGAGGGTGTGTTATTCAAGTGTTTTACTCTTGAGATATTCCTGGGTCATCCTCTGTTTGTAATAGCATATTCATATACAAAGACTCAAGAACTGACCAGATTGGTCCTCCTTTTAACATGCTGTACCATAGAATGCGTTGTAGCAGACCATGGAGGATAATCTAAAGGAGCGCAGGCAGGCTAGCTTACATAGCATAAAAATTTCATTAGAAAGTATTTCCAGTGAATCCTATTTTGTATAAAAAGTCTTATCTTTTCTATATGTCATATCAAAGTGTCTTTTAGTAAAAGTAGTCTTGCAAAGAATGTCTGCTGAGGGGGGCTGTACTGAATATTCATAACATCTGAGTGTGTGCTGAGACATTTTAGAATAAATATTTTTTTAGGTTAAACTACTTGAGAATATTATTGTTAATCTTCTTTACATCCTTTCAGGCAGCCTGTGTAAGGAAATTTTTGAATTAAAAAAGAAAAGAAAGAAATGCTGTCCTCAGTGAGAGCCCACACGCTCCAGGTCTCATTAAAATCAGTGGAAGTCTTCTATTGACTTTGCCGAGAGAGGATCTTCTCGGCATGGTTTTGGAGGGGTAAAGGGAAGACCACGCCTCAGAAAAAGACAAATGTCTGTTAGAGCCCTCAGGGGCAAGGCTGTTGTAAGGTATGTTTTGTCCTCTTCTTTCCAGGCTGCCACTGCTGCTGACTGATTGAAACATCTCTACC
Source organism: Callaeas wilsoni (assembly GCA_013398955.1). Lineage (NCBI taxonomy): Eukaryota > Metazoa > Chordata > Aves > Passeriformes > Callaeidae > Callaeas > Callaeas wilsoni. Next base: position 164,114 of record VWPU01014790.1, on the reverse strand, counting down.
CACCTTCCTGGCTTTTTGTGGAGTTTATTCTGAAAGCACAGCCCTCATGGCAGCATCAGAAGCTCCTTGCATGTTCCTCAATCTGTTCACCTGGGCAGCTGACAACTATAATTGCTTCTTAATGGTCAGATTTGAAAGAGGCAGTGAGCTGATTTGATAATAGGCAGGTCTTCATCTTAATAAATGAGCAGAAATTGAAGCTCTCTGGTTTAGTAATGGAAGTACAGTAAATATTCTATATTTGCTTATCACAGCATTTCTGCCCAACGGATCCTGCAGCCGTTTGTGAGCACTTCTGAGAAAGATCTGTTCCTGGATACAAGGAAAATGCTCAGTCTGACAAATGACACCGTTGTTGGCTGGCTCTGTAGGGGCTGAGCATTGCACTTAGGAGCACATGTCTGAGTATCAGGCCTGACTCTGAGCCTGAGCCCCTCGAGACAGAGGGACTTGTTCCATTCTTAAGAACAAAACACTGCGGTCATTTGGCAGATTGTGCAGCATGGCAGGAGGGCTGACAGGACCTGGGAGGCTGCAAGCTGGAAGGCTTTTAGAAAAAAGCCCTGCAAACTGTTGGGACTGTTGTGATGGTTAAAACCTAAAAGGGTTCACCGAGGGCACCTCAGTGCAGAGATCAAATCCGCAGCCATCACAGCCTTCTGGCTGCTTCAGGGCCGGTGGCAGCATCCCAAATTATGCTTTCCTAAAGAGGGTCTCAGAACACCATGGATTTCCCCATAAATCAGACCAGGCCATACTTAATACCCACAAGGCATGACAAATGGATAGTTGGCTTAGCTTTGCTTTGAATGTTCTCTCTTATGTCCTTTGCTGTAACTGAGTTTGTTGGCATTGGTTTTGGACTATCCTAGTAGGATCTGTGGCTCAGGAATGGGGGAGACAACAATGTATTCTGGAGAGTATGTAAATGGTAGAAACCACCGAGAATGGCTGGAGTGGAAAAAAGGCCCAGAGGAAAGGATATTCCACCTTCCCTCAGTGCATGGTCATGAAATAAGGGAAATCAATTTGGTTTTAAACATTTTGTTTCATTTGTCACAGTAGTTTTCCACCACCAGGACTCCATCCACTGTCTTACTCTGGGTCATGACCGCTGAGTCCTCAGTGCTGTGAAAATATCTGCATCTAAATCCGTTGGTTTGAACCCTGTAATTACGTTGATGCATGCCTGCTTCCATCTCTACTTTCATCTAGCTTTTTGAAAGTGAAAAATGGCTGAAATACCTCAACTACTGAATAATGTCATTACTTGGTTAATTTTAGTGACTTGATTTTGCAGGATCTATGATAAAATATAGCACCCAGGGATATTTATCCTAGTAACTTTAAACATGGACTGGTTTTTTTGCTCTCTCTAATATGTTGCTGTGATGACATTAGTGGAACTGTATCCTTTGTCCAGACACTGACTCTTGTATGGAGAACATTGAGATTTCAGAAGAAAGGTCCGTTTAAATAGAATTTTTTGCTGTAACAAAACAAAGCATTTGAAAAAAATTTAAGGCATGTTTTGGAGTATTATGTAATAATCAGAACTGGTTTCTTTTAAGACATCTTGTTTTGCTCTAGTCAGGCTACTGAAATCCTACTTTCATTTGAACTCACATGTCTGGGATGTCTGTAACATTTAAATATTTATAGCTTTGAAGGTTCACCAGGTCTGTAATAAGCACAGGGGAAAATAAATACATTATGCAGAGGGTGATTAGTTTTATCACATAGTCTTCCATGGGGCAGCTGTTTATTTTCAGCGTTCATTTTCTTGGATCAGTCAGGTAGACAGCTGTTCTTTTAGGGCATTTTTGTTAATTTAAGTAACTTCTTTGAATTGCAAATCTACCACCAAATTCTCTTCTAAAAATTCAGCCTCCAGCTCATAATTATATCATCAAAAAAAAAATCTTTTAGATCACTAATTCAAAAATATCTACTTGTCAGAGATATTTCAAACAAATGCAAAGCATGCACCCTCTAAATCATCTGATACATCAATGTCTATATGAAACTGAATATAAAATGTCCAGGTCTGCTAGGTTTCTCAAATAAAAAATATAATATACATTCTGTACGTTCCCACAATCCCACAGCAAGCTTGATATACTGTTGTCTCATATATGTGACTTCATAAATGCTTGTTAACATCAATAGGCTGTTGCAATGATAGAAATATGATAAGTGGGCAGCCTGTAATTAATCTTTTTATTTTTTAAATTGCCTTGGATTTTTGCCCTAGTCCAGAGGACCTGAGGAGAGTTATAGGACAGGGAAAGGAAAGCAGTACTGCAGAGTGGGCTGGCACTTACCACTCTGTACAGGGACAGGGCTTTTAGTGCACTGGAGCTGTCAGGAACAACTGCAGTGGAGAAGAACTTGCCAGAGTAGTCACCCACAGAGCCCTCGGTCTTGCAATAAACTTGGAGTCAGTGCATGACTATTCGGAGATGCACTTTGTATTCACGCTCTCAGCCTTGTGCTATAAATATTTGTGTCCCTTTCAATTCATGTGAAAACATAGCTCTCAGCTACCATAGTTTTATGAGGGCATTACTGGAATGTTGCATTGAAATTAATTCTTTGTATTGTAAAGTGCTCAGCTACAGAAAATGTAATATTATCGCTCCAGTAGATGAATCATGCTTGGTGGTGTAGGCACTTATGCTGAAACTGCCATCAGAAATTTATTGACTAACATATTTTGACCATTCTGGACCAAACTGTAGTCTACTAAAGCTGCAAGTGCAAAATAATTTTGTTTCACTGTGAACCAGAATATGTTCCATTATGAATTTGTTACTGACCTAGTTTGTTCTGAAATCCCCTCACCCAGAGTGTCTGTTCCCAGCCCAGCCCATTCTGGAAGGCGCAGTTTGGGGTGGGGGTAAGAGCAAGGGGTGGTGGGGTTTAGAAGGGCAGGTTTCTCGGTGTGATTGCACCCACAGCAGGTGTAACATAAAGAACATGAGCAGGAGAAGCCAGGTGTGGGCAGTGATGGTGAGTGTTCTGTGAGCCTCTGGTGACACCCAAGGGTCCCTCTGCAGCGCCTTGAACCCGAGGGGTTTTGTTCATTCATTTTACAAGGTTTTTTTTCTCATTCAGAGCTGTTACTGATATATAAAGGAAGATTATCTCCACTGAAATTTTGGAAGTTGGCAGGAAGAGCAGTTAGGTCTAAATAAAACAAATACAAGTTTTGATTGTAAAAACAGAGAAGGAATAAGCTTTTAATATATTTGGCGAATGTAATTTCATCTCCTATGTAATTAATAAGCTTTGTGCATTTATTTGTTAGGACTGGAAACTTTTGACAAAGTACACAAACATCATTAATACATGTCTACCAATACCACTTGTTTTAATTTTGAAATACTTGACAGAGTATATCAGAGCAAGTGAAGATGTTATTGTGATGTAAGTACAAATGGTGCTACACTAAATCAGTGGATTGCTTTACCCTCAGTTAATTGTAAGATTGTGACTACTATATTTAGGTAATTAATATGCTAATTATCTAGTTTAAAGATAAAAGAGATATTAAAAGAATGCAATAAAGAGCTTGTATTTTTCTCTTTTGCTGTGCAAAAACAGCTCCCTGCAATAACTTAATGAGGGAATTTCAAAAGAACAAAACTAACAACAAATGAATTAGAAGCTTAACTAAGTAATTACATGGTATTGCTGAGACCTTTTGCGAAGGGACTAGCATAAATATGTGTTTAGATTGTCATAACAGCAAGTAACAGAGAGAGTGGGAATACTAAGCAAATCTGTTTATTTATTGGAAATTTATTTTTCTGAAGCAGCGTAAGAAAAATTTGAATTAAATGGTTATTATTGAAAGAAATTGTTTATTGATAGTAATAAGATTGAAAATATTTCTAAGGTAGAAGGATGTAAGCTCTTTGAGGGAAGAGAGCACAAACAGAAAGTGCTACTCTTTTTTCTTTCACCCAGCCTTTAATATTTTGGTAGAAAAGGGACTGATGTTCAAAAACCACAACCTATGTTTGTTCAACATCCTGAATTTCGAATCTGTTCCAAGGGCTGGTTTTGGTCTGGCCCACCAGATTAAAATAAAATCTTAAGTGTGACACTGCAAGAGGAAAGATCGTAAGCTCAATGAAAATGTGCCTTAAACTGAGTCTGAAGACACATTATGGGCTAAAATATGGTGTAGAAGCTTTCAGAACAAATTAAGGCAGCTCTTTCAAGAGAGAGGGTAAGAGAGAAGAAGTAAGGGTAAGAAATCAAGAATTTTTGGATTGCAAAAATGCTTTCAGAGCTTTAACTGCTTTATTAGTGTTAAATTTCCTGTCTCTAAATGCTTCTTCTCAGCTGGAGAAAGCCCATGTTTGCAGCCTTCTCTTCTGTCAGGAAGCCATGCAGATTGTCAAAATCATTCCACCCTCCACACTAGAAAATGCAACTTGATCTACTCTGTACAGCCTCATCTGACATCCATGCTTGATAAAGACAAAACCACTGTCTATTAATCAGTTTAGTTTGTTACTAATGGGCTTATTATTAAAACAAAAGCATTGTTATAACTAATTTCAAAAGATACAAGCATACAAAAGGAAGCATGCAACAAATCTTCTGTTTTCTTTTGTATTTTTATAAACAACTCAGCAGTAACAAAAAATAAAATCTAGCAGCTGCTAAATGAAAGCCAGAAGTTGGCTTAAAAAATAGTAAATATTACTCTGAGAATAAATAATGTCAATTGTAGAACTTAATATGCAAAGAGATTGCTTTTTAAATAGTAAGGTAAAGCATCTTGGACTTTTGATTCAAATTTAAGCCTTATCACATAATTAATATTGAGGAGCAGTGAGGGTGCTGCTCCATCTATTCTCCACCTATGCTCCATCTATAATAGAATACCATCTATTCATGGTATCTCAGTATTGATAACTGAGCTGCATTTGCATGAACAGTGAGCACTGAAATAATCTGAACATCACACCTCTCCTCCAAAATCAAAGAGTGTCTCCTTCTGGCTCTCAGCAATTGAGAGCAGGGATGTGTCTCTAAAAGGTAGACTTTTTTCAAAAGTGTTAGAATGATTTAGAATCCCCCTGGTACTCTGTGTCTAAAAGCTGTGCAATTCTATCCTCTGAATATTTAACTGTGCTGAAGTCAACATCTGACCTTAGCTCACTTCGAGTGGCTTAGGACATCACACCACTAAACAGATTCTAACACACAGTTTGAATGCAGTTTTCTGATTTGATTGGTCTTTTAATTTGTTAATTCTAGTAAAAAAATGTGTAAGCTGCAATATATTTTTGGTCTTTTTTGCTAAGGAATAGAGGTTTATGCCTCACATCTATCTGTTTTTTACCCTGTTAACTTTGAAACTATTTTGAAACACATTTCATGGAGAGAGAGCTCACAAAGGCAGTGAGTTCCCACAATGGGACAATCCTCAAAGCAGTTTAGGTATCAGCCTTCAGGGGTCGGGCGGGGAGCCCCTACCAGCAGCCTTGTATCTGTTTCCAGTGAGGCTGTAGTGCAGGTGTGCTCTGCACCAAACACCACCTATTGCACCAGCAGAGAAATGACATCGGCGTTCACACTCGGAAAGCTTCGTCCTGAACTACTTGGGAATTAAAAATTAGGCTATGAACCAGACTTCATCTGTTTTCTGTTCAAGATATTTCGTGTTTCAAATACTGTGGTTTCATGCTGGGTCAATCTCAATACTTTTAAAAAAGGAACTGTTGAAGATAACTTTGGATGAGATGAGAGCTCATGTAAATGGTGTGTTTATATGTATATATACACACACACGTATATTATAATGTGAGATGCAGCTGGCTTTATAGCTCTACAGACAGTTAACTGTAGAACTGCCAAAAGGAAATAAAGGGAATTCACAAAATTGGAACAGACTCTTAAGCTTAGGAAAGAATATACTTAATGAAATACATCCACTTAAAAGCCAGTGCTACACCAAATGTGAAATGTCCAGATTATGGATCTCAGTTGTTTTGAATAAGCTCAGACCTTTCCTACAGAGCCAACATAGTATGATCCAGATGTGGCATTGGGTAGGAAACAGCCTGGGGGAGAAGATTTCTTCTTTAATAAATAATCATGTTCTATGTGGGGTTTTATATGGATTTTTTATACATATATATATATATATATGTATAGTAGTTTTCTTTACTATCAATTGCTATAATTTTAAAATGGATACATTTTTAAGCTTTGGCCTAATATTATTGCGAAAAATGAAACTCTAGTTAAACTTTGTGGCATTTTTATGTCACCCACAGGGTTTCTCTGGTTTGGGGTTTGTATCTAAATCATCAGGTTTTAAAATACATCTTCTGTATGATTTCAGCTATATTTGTGAATGACTGGCATGTCTGAAGTGAAAGATCTCTTGTCCCCAGTGGTGGTTAAAGTCAGAGCTGTCGTCTTTGAATTATTTTATTTCATGAGCTTTTAATCATACCCCAAGGACATGTCAAGCTCTTGAATGCTCTTTCTTTCAAGTACATTCTTTCACAAACACAGACTGTGGAGGAGATGCTGTCATTTCTTCTCTTGTTCCACTCCAAGTACATATTCATCATGGTAGGGTAAACTTATAAGAAAGCTAATATCATAGCAAATTGCAGTTTGGTGAGGTGTGGTAGTCTTTCAAAGGTTCAAATTTCTGATGGTTTAATATAATAACTAAAGCAGTACAGAATGTGTTTGCAGTAAATCAATTGCTGCAGTCACTCTCTAAATAAATGCTCCGTTTGTTAATTAGATGGAGTTAGTTGTCCTCAAAATTATCTTTGTGACATTTCTGTGAATGTAAATTAATTTGAAGAAATTGTGAGATTTGTTCACCACTTTATTGAATTTTCTATGCCTGAAGCATCAATAAGTATATTTATAGTCAAACTATTGAACAATTTTGTTGAGGTTTTCTTTCAGTTATTGTTTTCATGGATCCCAACTGGCTTGTTCCTGTGTCTCGTGTATAGCACAGAATCTGAATGACACACGGGTTCACATATTTTCAGAGGGGACCTAACAGCTGCTCTGTCCTGCTTTTACTGCTCAGGATAAAATATTGTCCTGTTTCTGGCAGGTTTTGCTACAAAAGCGAAGTGATGTCTATTGTGATTGTTGTTACTTTTGTATTTGTTATTTTATAGGTTCATAGGTAAATAAATATTAGGTGGGGACTCGGTATCTGAGTGTCATTTAGAACACCGGGCTCTAAAATTGCCTCCCGTGAAACTTCAGTAATGTCTTTGTGTGGCTGTGTATTGAATGACTGACTTAAATGTTTCTTTGTGCTAAAGGGAGCAGTGCTGCTTAGAGAGCTTGCAGTTTGCAAGACATTTTTGAAATGAAAACCAGGAAGAACAGTAGTTGTATTTAAAATTATTTAGTGATGGGGAAGTAAGTGAAAGAGTGATATTTGGACCAAGAATTGTTTTCAGGTAGAAATAGCCTATTTTCCCCTCAAGCTCATTTCTGAATTTCAGGAGAAAAGACAGTCATAAACCTCTAAAAATATCTGAGCTGAATTGCCAGTGCTGAGCATTGTTGCTTTCTGTCTGTAGTACGTTAGAAATCCACAGGTATGTCCTTAGCTGTATGTTAGGACTTCAGCTTTGTAGCTGATGGGGTAGCCTGCTTCTGTTTAGCTCTGTGTAAGTTAAAATTCCCAGTGCTCATGCCAGCCTTTATTTAGGTGCCTTTGCACTCAATTATGTGGCATCATCTGTCCCCTCCGCGTTACCTTGCAGGCTGGGGCAAGGTGGGCATACCTGGGCAGTAGGAAAGGTCTTGCTGGCACAGGAGCCACTAGAAACAGTGGGGAGCAGGGTGCAGACACCAGCTGAATGACTGTGCTCAGATTTGCCTGAATGAGGTGGGTACCAACCACGCCTCATCAGCTGGTGTGCCCTGGCACAGCCTCTGCGCGTCTGTGCTGCGATCCCCGGGCTTCTGGGAGAGCATAATGGGGCAGATGGGGACCATGCACAGAGATCTCATCTCGTCATTGCAGGTTTTGTTGACACAGTCTCTGCCACGCAAAGAAACTGCCTCTGCTTTCCCTCTGCAGCAGCTTTGCAAGCAGACTGTCACACACGCATTGTTGTGCCTTTAGCTAATCAGCTCTGGAAGGGAAGTTATATACAAGGCAATCTGAGCGTGGATCGTTTATATTATCATCATCTTGACCACAAATCACCTCTTCATTCTAAGAGATGCTTAGGATGCAATGCTTGGAGAGACATTTCAGTGAATTTGTTCTCCAGAAAAGAAACTTTAATGAAAAATATTGCTATCGTAGACATGTTTAGTCTTTAAAACCCACATAGCATCCTGCAGTCCTCAATTAACAAACAATAAAAAATAAATTCAATACCCATACAAGCTATCATCATGCAAGGAGGTTTTGTAAATATATGGTCTTACAGCAGTTTGAAATGCCACCTTCTGCAAAGGCTTTAGATATATTCGCCACATTAAATAATAACTATGTATGTAATTGAACACACTTAATGATAACTCCTCGCCTACTACAGAATGTCTACTGAATTCTAGTGGCCTAGTGTGACTGAGGTCATGGTACATAAATCTGATTGTAATCCCAAATTAAACTTAAATATACTCCTTGTGCAATAACAGCAAAGTAGGCAAATGAAACACAGCCTCCTCCCCAATGCAGCTTTGAGAGCTTGGAAAATTACAGCTCTATTGGTCAGACTGGTTCCGTGGGAAGTTATTCCTGGTCCATTGAAATAACTGTATTAATGCCACGTCCTGTGTAAGAGTCTGGTCTTGTGGTCCTTTGAAATACAAAGCATAATTCTCTGAGAAAAATTTTAGAGATGTTCTGTGATGCACCTGAGATTTTTTTTGCTGTATGTCTGAATAAAAATTACTAATGCAGAAATATCTTATTTACAGAAAGAAGCAAGTTGCTCATACTCTGGGTTGCTTTATTTTGTTGGTTACTTGGTTGTCGTTTGCCCAATACTACAACTTATAACCTCTGAGTCTCTAAAAAATTGCTTTTATGGTTTACTTTTATGGAGGTTTTTATGTTTAGAGCCCTTTCCAATCTTGAGAGAAATGAAATTTCTTTCAGTATCTTTTGTCTTGAAGCGTGAATTATTTAGCATTATGCCTTGGTTGCATTTGAGTCATATGCTGTATAATGGTTGTACTCTGTCACGAGTTCATGGGGCAAAGACCAATCCCATGAAAACTGGATTTTGAATGCTGTACAATGGGAAAATTCTTAGGTTTTACAGAAGAAAGTGCTTTTTGAACTTAAAGCTTAAATCAAGTAAATTCTGACGTTACCAATCATCAGTGGACTGCTTCTCCAGATGAGAACTAACCTCATCAGTACTTGTTAGCAGCTGTGCACACCCCCCTGAAATCTGTTAATGACTTTATTTCCAACATGGTTTGACTAACAGGTTGTATACCTGTTGAAATCAAATACAAAGAAGTGTGGTAAAAGCTGCCTAAAACAGGATACATGAACTCACTCTGTCTGCTAGTAAAATTAAATTATTAATGGTTTAATTTCCTTTTTTTTCTTTCCACAGGATTTGAGGTTCCAATTAAATCTGTGTTTGGGCCATTGCTTTGTCTGCCAGTACTTAATCTTTTTCGAAAGCCTCATCACTTATCTAAAACAAAAGAAGAACGAGGTAAGGAGAAAAAGTAATGAAATGCAGCATAGCACATCTGTCAAAGGAACAGAGAGTAGCTTTAAAAAATCCAGGATCAATGACATTAAAAAATTATTTGTTGAGCACTAAATGTGTTCATGTTAGGCATGTTAATTGTAAAGAATCTGTAAGTACCATTATGTCCTTGCATACACAGAGGGTTTGGTTGTTTGTGTTTAAGAGATTTACTGTTGGTGTAGCCACAGGACACAAATGACTGATAGGAATAGCTGCTAAGTGTACCTCTCTGTACTACTGCATCCTCTTTAAGATTGTTTGACATCTTAATACTGAACTGTTGAATATAATTAACATTTCTGAAGTTATTTAAAATTCACTTTTGGATCAGTCTTGATTTATGTTCTTCAAATGTGCATAATGCAATACTGGGTACTGTATTAAGAGATTTAACCTGTTTCAGCACTTAGAGCTGTACTATCCTTTGTTGTTGATAATAGATCTGTCCAAAATACCTGGAATTGACTTTTGCTATGTCACTTAGGATTGCAATAACATACAGCAAGGCAGGCATAACTAGAGGTGACAGAGAAGAGTAGTAAAGTGATTTAGCCTTGACAGGCTGAGGATGTAAGGCAGATATGGTTTGAAAAATATAAGCCTATCCTGAGCTGCAAAAGTACAGCTTGAAGTGGCCACCCCTGCAGCCACTGCTGACGTGCACAAGAGAGAATATTGGGATCTCAGTTCACTTATTTTTGTCCACTCATTTTTTCTGCATTCTCAGATCCCTTCCCAGGGTCAAGTTCATACTAATATTAGCTGGTGCAGAGCAGGCTCAGTGGCTCCTTAATATGCTTTCACCTCAGGGTCCTTATATGAAAACCAGCAGGTTAGAAAGTTTGTTGGCCTCTCACCTTTTCAACATAAAATATCATGTATTTGGTTTGGGAGTGTTAACCACACATCTCCTCTAGGGTCTCTCTCAAGGATGCTATTTATAGTTTTACTTTTCAAGCTGTGTAAAGGGTGTTATTAAGTAGCTGGGAAAAAATGTTTAATCATCAGACCATGGAAAGCCATAGGCCAGGCAGAAAATTGCCAGCGATATTTGTCTGCAATAAGTAAAACTGGGTTCAGTAGGTGTGCTTTTAAAGCACATGTGTTGCTGAGGAGAGTTGTACGTCCAGATCCAGAGCTGATGGTGGAAATAGCTCATTGATAGGAGCATTCCTGAAGTATTTCCTAGAATTTCTGTCAGAAATCACTTTTACATCTGTAGATTGTCGGCTTTGCTATGTAAATCCTTTAGGTTTGCCAAATAACTTCCAGGTTTCTGAATCCTGTCTTGCTGTAGCTGTCTTACAGCACAGTTGTCTTCTAGGTTGCCCGTCCACAGCATCATGTCTGCTAAAGTTTCTCATTGTATTGGTGTCTGAGACTGAAAAAGATACTGAAACAACAAACATTTGTATAATTTAATAAAAATTACTCCCTACCATTGCTTATGGAAGCAAGGTGGGGTGCTTTCATAGAATCAGTAACCAAAAGGGTACATCTTCAGAAAAATTAATTATGCTTTAAGTTAACTCCGCTTAATAGGATTTGAATAAAAAGTGCACTTGATTTGTCTGTAGCTCTTCAACTTTCTTTTGATTCCTCATAATTGCATTTCAAAGGTCTTCTTTCAATAGATAAACTTCTCAAATTTCATTTTTACAAGATTCTCTTATATTTTCTTGTTTAAAAAAAAAACCAACTTTTTTTTACCTTCCAAACCTTCCTGCTTCTTCAAAACCCTGTTGGTGAGGCACATTAAAAACTTAAAAGAGATAATCTTAGTAATTATTAGCTTCTTATAAACATAATTATCTTATGATTAGTGCAGATGACATTAAAAAAAAAAGCTTACACTGATGTGGTGCCTAAAATGAGGTATGTGCTAACTATGTGTGCAGTTTAATTGGGACCCCTACTGATACTGAAAACAGTTGGTTTTGTTGTGGTTTCAAACAAAATCAAGGCTTAAATGATTACTGTGATATATCTGGGATGTCTGAGTGTCTGTATCCCTCAGTAATTTTTAACTCCTTCACTGACAGAAGGGATTTTCTAGCCCAATGATTGCTATTAACGTGAAGATGAAATTTTGAAACAAAATTGTTCCTAACATTCTAGTGAAAATACATGGCTTTGCAGTAAAGAAAAGGGTATTGAAAATGCCCTGACTAAGGGAAGGCCACTTTGTGAATTTCTCTGAAAGATTCTGCAACAGCAAGAGACCTAATTAATGTGCCAAGTTTGGGATAGGCATTTTAGTCAGAACCTGCCCCTTTCCAACAAGGGAGGGTCCACGGTGAAAATTTGTGAATGCAGGAAATTTCCAGGGTCCTGCTCCGGGAATCAGATTGGCTTCCTCCTTGTGTGCTCTGAATATCTCCCTCTTCCTCGTGGTACATATATCCTGTCTGCCTGGAAGATGCTGATATTTGATGTGAAAGCAGTCCTGTAGCAAGAAGAACATTTACTTTCAGGTTATAATTTCTGTGTTTAAAACCAAACCCCATTATCATGCATGTGGTTGGCTGGGATCATGTTTATGGTTTATTGTATTTGCAGTTTCAACTGCAAACACAGAAAAAGATCTGTTTTGCTTGAGGGGCAGAATATTGTGTTTATTGAACAGTAACAAACCTTATGCTATGGATGAAAGAATGTGATTTATCTGTGTTCTTAAGTGTACTAGGTATGTGATTAGACATCACCCTCATAAACCATGTGTGATGCTGTGTTTTATAAATTCCTGTTAGCTTGTACAATCAGGGAAGTTCTTAAGCACATGAAATAGCTGTCAACATGTGGCTCCTCACCACTGCTGAGTGCTGATAGGGTTACAGGCCTTCAAGATGAAATGTGGTTTCCTGGACAATCTGTGTAATGGATCTTTGGGATATTCATACTTTGGAGACATATGTGGATTTATATGCCATAAAAGATAAAGCATGCTTTGCAGTTTCTGTTCTAGAAATAGCACCATTTAAAATGCTTGAGGTTACATCCAGACAGTGGGTAGTTTGCTCTGAGGATCTTAAACATTCATTTCTACTGGTTCTCATTTCAGAGATTCTCTATTAATATTGCCATAGTGAAACAGGAGAGTGACTGCTGGAAATCTCCAGGCAATCAATGAAAAATTCTTGGCAACAACACTGTCCTTTTCACTTTTATTAAAGGTTGTGAAAGCAGTTTACAAACATTAATAACACATTACAGTAACCTCCTGAATCTCTGTGAGCTTTCAGTTCTAGAAAATTTAACCCAAGGTAAAAAGAGGTAACAGCTATGCCGCGTCAGTGGGAACTAGCCATTCCTTTGCTGGCCTCCCTTTTTTGTGGACCCTCTTGGACATCCATGGAGTTTTGTTTCAAAAAATGCTCATGGGTCACAGTTTCAAATTTCTGGACTCTACTTTTTGAAGCTAATCTTTGATTAGTCCATCAGGACTCTGGTCTATCTTGAGTTTTGTAATAGCTTGACCTAAATTTTGAAAGAATCTGAAGAATGAGAAGGAATTAAAAACACTAACAACATTTCTTAATAGCAGTATTCAACTTGTTGATGTATAGAAACTTTCTTAGAATGATTGTGTTCAATGTTCAATCAGTTTTACATTGTTGAAAGTTTAGACCCTATTGCAAATTAGCAGTAAGGAGGAATAGTCAGCAATTCAAATGTCAAATAGCAAAGTTTTCTCTGACTTTGACAGGCATTTTATTTTTTTTTCTTTCTTCCTCCCTCCCCCATTAGTCCATAAATATCTTGTTTAAGTTTTACAGTATATTGTGTATGTTAACACAAAACTTTTGGTTCTAATTTGCTACACCTAACCATGATGGCTTAATGTAGGGTAGTAACTACCGAATTATCCAGTGTCAGAATGTGCTTGCCAAATTGTTATGCTCGTGTCTCATCAACTTGTCTCACTGGAATGGAACCTCATTCCAACTCTCCCTTCACAATCCATTAGTAATTTACTTTGTAGTAATTCCAAGACATGACTACAGAGTCAGTGTAACTTACAGCGATACTAAAGCAGACAATAGTGCACTTTATTCCTTATTCTTTTGTGTAACAAAACCTCCTTTTGATATTAATGGAAATCTATGATGTAAAGGTGATATTTTTCACACTGTCCCGTACTATAAATCACATGTAAATGTACACTGCCATTTGAATTGTGATCTCATAAACTCTCCTTGTTTCTATTTATAACATCAAAACATAGTTTTTAAAGACGGACTAAAAGAACTTCTTGGAGAAAACTTGAATTATCTAGCAGTGAAATTTCATTATTCCTTTAATTATGTACATAAAATAAAAAAATGGAGTTGCTGAAGTATTCCAGCAATGCAATTTTTCAGTAATGCACCATGGAGACAGTTTCTTGCAATATTCCAGAGTTCTGTCCTTTAAGATGAATGTATTTTTATGCAGTTCAAATTATTTTATAATCTTTAAAGTATTGTTTTACAAATCACTGATGTATTAAGTTGGTTTAATCATCTATCTGCATTTAGTCTTCCAAAAGCACATGCGGTAGAGATGTTTTGTGATTCTTCCAACATGTGTAAACCAGTGACTCGGTAACAGGAAAGATAAAATGAATAATTCAAAAGATCGATGCTGACCAAAGACCAGAGATACTTACAGTATTATTATATTTTTAGTTTTCTGCCTGTAGGCCCTAATTTTATAGATAAAACATCTTTTGGAGTAAATAAAGTTGATCACTATATACTATAAATAAGAGTAGTGTGTGCTTTTGCTAGCATTAGAAGGATTGTGAGTACCTTCTGTAATATATTTTGCTAGCACCAAAAAGGCAGTAAGTGATTAAATATATATCTTCTGCCTGACACATTTCACTTACACTTCCACAAAAGTAATCGTATCCTGTTCTTTTCGTCTTCTGGCTGTTAATGTTTTCCAGCAGAAGGGAGGCCTGTGACACCAAACAGCAGCTCCCAGGGTGTGTGAATGCTGCTGGAGATGAACACTTTGGTGCCTGCTTTAAAGAAAATCAGCCCTGAGTCTCCCTCCTTAGGCTGTCAGTGAACAGCAAGGCTACAAATACCAAGGCACTAGAGGAATTCAAACGATGTTAGGCAGAAGAGCTCAACAGTGCCTTTTATCCCAGGGAAATCCTCACAAGGCTTGCAGTAAGATGGTAGTTTCCAGATCTTTTCCTTCAAACTTCCAAGAGTGTTTGTGCCCATGTCTGAACTCACTGTGCTCTCAAGTTGGGGCCATGAGACCGAACACAGCATTCACTCTGCTCCTCAGTAGTACATGATTTTTAAAATACTGCTGTCCAAGTTCAGCTTCAGTTAAGACTACACGTAATGGTGTAGTAATAATAGTAATAATCGTAGTAATCATTTTTCTAACACCTAACAAATAATAATATCAGAATTAATATTATGAGCAGCAACCTCTTGGCTTGCAGCAACCTCTACTGCAACTCCTCTCTATTCCCAGCAAAATCATTTTGAGATTTTCTTGCGTTCTAAATGTTACATAGCTTTCAAGAAGCTTAGTATACTAAAGTTCTGTCTCTAGAGACTTAGATAAAACTGTGTAAGTAGGCTGATCTCATCTTAATCCCTGGTAGGCATTCTTCCAGGTCTTATAACTACTGTAGTCATGTCAAAGTAATTTATTTTTTTGTTTAACCAAGTAGCTCAATACTTGGATTAGCAAAAAAGAATAGGTACTGCAGGCCAGGACTTATGTAGGTGAGAAAGTCAGAACAGTAGTAACGTAACACTGTCTTGGTGGCACAATTCTTTGTTGTACATGTTAATTCCAGCTGAAAAAAACCCAAAATTATAAAAAGGTGTCAAGTACAGGAAGAAACTGTACAAAACCAAACCAAGACAGCATGTGTAAGTTCTTAATTTAATTACTGCAGATTTATTTTGATTTGTATCTGAAACACAGCCAGCAGGATTGTATTTGCTGGAAAATTAGATAATTTCAATGCAATCAACTTGTCTCTGTATTTTCTGTTCCTTCATTTAAGAAAATTTTACATGTAATTTTTATCATAAAAAACATATTGAGATAGTAATACTAAACGTATGCAAACTGTTTTAGCAGCATGGCTTGCTCCTTATAGTTTCAAGAAGTTTAGGGACAGCAACTTGGGGAAATCGAGATTTTTCAGGGCATTTCTCCCCTGACTCCTTCAGAAATCCTCTTGGAAAAAATTGTTCTCTCACACCCCCAGTGTCAGGAAGACTCTTTCTTTCAACTGGATACAGACATGCTACAGTCACCCAACCCTTACCTTCCATCACTGGGATGTGTAAAATTTGCAGTTTCAGCACAACACTTGTCCAGCGGATCTCTGCCTCTGTGCAGGCTGGATGTATAAGTAGGAATGGAAATTTCAAACCTGTCTCAGTGCATCTCACCAGAGTTCAGGCAGCAGCACTCCCACATCAGCATGCTGGGCACTTAGCCATGCCTTTGCTTAGTGCTCTGCCACCCCCAAATTGGCCTTAGGGAGGGCATGTCTGCAGTCATTCCTTGCTCAGAGCACGTTGAGATTCTCTTCTGGAAATCTGATGGCAGAACTGCTGGGAGCCATCAGCTGATAGTGAGCAAAGCAAGCTTCTAGAAGACAGGTTACTTGCCAGTACAGGCTGTTTGAGCACTTGACATACTCCTTCACACTTTGCTGCATTTTTCCCTCTCAGTCTCTTTAAAATACAATTACACGTTCACCATCCGGGAGCAAGGGACAGGAATTGCTCCAGGTGTTGGTATGGAAGGAGTGAGTATGTGCTCTTGGAGACTGTGCTGCAAAGAACCACTTGATGGCAAAGAGCAGGTTCTGGATAAGCCACAGTCCTTCCATGGTCCCTGCAGGCCATCAGATACAGAGCAGGCTTGGCAGCACTGCATCCAAGCGGGGGCATTCAAGTTCCTGTATGGAGAGTCATACCAAGTAATACTGGATGGACATTATCAAAGTCATTTAGAAACAGAAGTACAGACAGAGATCGGGGGAAAGATTGAATTATAATTCAATGATCCCGTATTTATAAATTATCTAGTATCAATAACACATTAAAATAGGATTTATTTGCTTTAATAATTCATGGAAAGTTCATAGTAGGTAATTTATTAATAATACAGTGTCATCAGTATGGATTATGCCCAATTCCTATTTCTGTTCTGTTGAACCTACTGATCTATTTTATGGCAGCAGCAAGAAGATCCATTTTAAACAGTGAAAGGAAGCCTATTACCTTGTTTTCAAAATAAAATGTGGAGATATCCGTGGAATACAAAGCTTCTGTTTGAGGTTAGGAACAGCTACAAACACAGAAGGAAGCACACGTTTCTGTTTAGATGATTGCTAAAGGTCACTATGCAGAAAAATACTGAAGTATGTAGGCACTTAGATTTGAGTCACGCCACTAAAATCAATGGAATTACTTTTATACTTACTGGTATAATTATCCTATTGAGACATTTACTTAAGTGTTCTGCTGATTCAGAGCCAGAATATACAAGCATGCTGCAAAGGCAAAGCCCGTCACATCTGAAAAGTACGATTTGCAGTGTTTCTCAAATTCTTTAATATTCCATTACTAATTCCAGCTGTTTCATAAACTCTTAGTACATAAATTAGCACTGTCCCAACAAGAAGTGTGTAGATACTGGTTTCAAAATGGTGGTTTTATAGCAGTGGCAATCAGTAGGAAGGGCCTATTTATTTTTTTATCTGTGTTCAGGTTTTTGTCTTGTTTTCACCAAGTAGGTTTCTCAAGCTGCAATGCTCTGACATTGTGTCTGAAACAATTTGCTGCAGAGCAACAAATCTTGATGTTTTCAGGAAAAAAAAGCCAATATCTAGTTAGTGATATTGCTAAAGAGATTAAGATTGTTGTTCTTAAGAAGGTAGATCTGTTGGTTTCACTGAGATGATTATAATATGCACCAAATATGTCGGTCCAGCTATGATGATTTCATGTCAGCGCTGTAACAAATGAAAAATTGATAAAAATTGGAAGCAATGGAACGGGTTGATTAAATCCATACCCAGAACTGCACAGTGTAACAGCACAGGTGATTTTCTATTACACTCTCCTGCTGGTGAAGCCAGACTTACTAGTGGCTGTCACAATTTCCTCTACATGTGTGTACATGTGTACAGCCCATCTGCTTTGTAAGTTTTAGGAGAAAGGAGTTGGGAAACTCCTATTGTGATTATATTTTTAAGTGAAGGATGCAGTGCACTGATTGCCCAAAATAGTGTTCAAGCAAAAAGTCCCATATGGACCAAGTACTGAATCTCAGCAGCATTTTCTTTGGTTTATGCTGCTGCTGTAATGGGCAAGTGCAGGAGAACTGGCACAAAAATGTATGGGTGAGGTTTGGGTTTGATGTTCAGCACTTTCAATCTGAAACTGTTGGGAATGGTGGAACCACTGCTGGTAGTGGCTGCAGCTCCTGGCTCTCTCTGAAGCTGTGTGAGAGAGGAGGCGTATTTATCCCTTGCTTTCACAGAAAACTGGTGTCTTATGTTTGTGTGATGTCAGGCTCATGTGGGTAGCTGTTAAATCTGGCTAGGGAGTATCCATTAGTAATGATCAACAATTTTATGGTAAAATAGCAAAACTATTTTGGAGTGAGATCTGGTGACTTCTAAAATGTTTTTTACAAAGCTGATCTGTGTACTTCATTAAACACTGTTTCTCCAAAACTATCACTTCTGATTCAGACATTGCCTCAAATAATTTTTTCTTATTTAGAAAGCAGAGGAAAAAAATATTCAGGGTTCAGGGTTTTCTTTAAAAGTTGTTTCCCTTTTTTTGACTGAAAATCTTTCTCAAGTTCTCTTGGTAAGTATTTACTATAAATAGCAAGCAGCTGATTTACAGAAGGATCCCTAACAGTCTTCTGTTGATGGCTGTATAGAATTTTACCAGTTGCATGGCATTTTCTGGTTTGGGCAGTTGTCAGGTTTTACCTGGTACAAATCTTCCGCTGGTATCATGAGATAACCAGTGCACCTGAGGTATGACAGTGTTTTATGATTGTTCTTTAAATCAATACATTTTCATTTTCAGAAAAAACAAAATATCTCAATAAATATAGAACAGGTTTATGAAATCATAATTATTGATTAATTTAGACTCTGTTTTCTTTGCTTCTGAGCATTGCTTGCATGTAAATGTTGGTCATTACCCTAAAATGTGTGTTGTATCCCTTGGAGCTTCTCCTAATCTAATGATGAAGAGGTTTTCCTGCCTTGTGTGTTACTGAATTAACATTATTCAAATAGGTGTGTGTGTGCACATTTCAGGGTTTAGGAGTATGCAAAGGCACAGTATTGGATTTATAGAAATGATGTGCTGACTCAAAATACAAAAGCAGTGCTTTGTAGCAGAACCTCCTGCATCCTCCTCACTTTAACAGACATTGAGTACAAACCATTAAAACAGCAGCATAGTTAACATGAAAGAGATTTCCAGAAACATATCACCCTGAAATACCTACTCTCATACATCTGCACACTGGGAGAAGAGGAGGGAGAAATTTATTTTTAAATCCTTCCAGCAAAACTAGATGATCTTCAGACATTTGTCTTTGTATTCTTTCCCTTACCAATTCCCAGCCAATGGACAAGGACACACTGCATTACTACTTTCTGTGTGATTCATTCCTTATAAAACAATCTGTTCTTTTAGTGGCACTTGTTATTAATCAGGATTTTTTCCTTTCATTAGAGTCGTTGTTGGCTCAATCACTTCAGTATATGTAATCACTAACTTTTTCCATTACACTGGTGAATAGGTGCTCTTACATGTCTGTCAGAGGGATGCTGGTACATTTAGTATGATGCTTTGCACTAATGGTTGAAGTGTGATTGCTTTTTTTTTTCCTTCGAGAGAAAAAAAAAAATGTAACATGTTCCCCTTAGAGAGAAAAGAGAGAAGAATGATGGAAATTTCCAAACTCAATTTATTTTTGTATCATTAAAATGTTGAAAAGTACCGAGGAACACTCTTGCAGAATCAATCATTTCATAATGTATCTGCAGAGGCCCTGGAGTTGCCTGTCCTAAAGAGAATGCTGAAAAGGCTAAAGTCTCACTTTTGTACAATAGTCCGTGTATTTGCAGAATATAGCACAAAAATTCTCACTGTTGCAAATAAAATGGAGGAGGGAGGGTGTGTGTACATAAAAACTTTATTGACATGATATTGTTTTCTGTGCAAAAATGGTCCAGTTTCAGTGTGGAACAAATAGAAAGACAAAGGAGATTTAATACATGACTGAGTAGGTATTTATGATCTATTGTATTGCAAAAAGGCAATTGTTTAGATAATACAAAATAATTTTTTGAGAAATATTAAAAAAATTAAGTTGTTTTTTCATGCAATTGATGCTTGTTCTCTAACAGTTGGAGATTGTTCTGACAGACTATTTTAAAACCAAGACTAAATAAATAAATATTAAATACACAGAGCTACACAGCTCTGTTTTTAAGATTTGGCTTCTCATCATGTTTTCTCTGAATTTTTCAATTATATTTTTCTTGATTTCCACTGATGGTTTCATTTTTCCTTTCCAGATCTCACATATTACCTGGTGGGTTTTTTTGTTTGTTTTATTTCCTGTCCATTTTTTACTTGAGCCCTACGGTTTTCATTCTATTATACGGTAATTTTTTGTCTTTTCTCTTTCCTTGGTAATTGTTTTGTAGAGATCTGATGAGAAATCTTCCATTTCCACAACTCCAAACATTTAGCTTTTATTATTAGCTTTTTCTCTTGAAGTGATTCTGCCCTATCACTGGATTTTACTGCATCTCATTCCAGCAGCCAAAGCATCTTCCAAACTCCTGATATACTTGATCTTTATCTCTTAGCTCATTTAATCTATCCTGTTTACCCTTTGCATATTTTCCCCAAATTTGGTTTTGACCTTTTAGCTTTGCCTCTTTTCCCATGCTATTCTGTACTTCTATATTGTCTTTTTACCATTTTTTCCTCCTACTCTTTGGAACATTCCTCAGAGCCACCTCTAACGCTCCTTACACATTCATGCACTCTATTATTCAATCTCCATCCTAACTTGATGGATAATAAGCTATTTGTGAAAGAGATCAAGTGTACTATTTTCAGTCTCATATATTATTTCTGTAGCACTTAAAAACATGTTATGGGCCTCCTTGGTCACTGAATTTTGTGTCCGATGCCTTAAAACTGGAACTTACAAATAATTAAAAATTATTATTACAAACCTAACAGTAGTGATAGAAATATAATTCTCAAATTATTCAGATTATTTTATTTATCCTGGACATGCACATCTGTCTTTAAAGCAGGAAATTTGTTCTAATATTTTATACTACATCTCCTAATACAGAAATTTAGGGTGTGGACCAGCTCTCAGGCCCATCCTAATTCAGAATGGGAATTTGTCCCCTTGTGTTCCATCCATATGTCTCAGCCACATTCTATTAAGCAGCATTTTGGTGATTATCGTATTAGCAATTCTATCTTTCCTTAGTTTTCTGTGAGTGGGCAGCTAATTTCCAGAGGAACCACGAGTTCTTTTGCCGAGGCAGAAGGACACATTGCCCTGCTGCCCAGCACCTCTCTCCCCCCGCAACAACACCCAACACTCACCGATTCACCCACACACACTTTGAACTATTGCTTGGAAGGCAACAAACAATGATGTTCACAATATTTTGAATTTGATGATTTAGTGCTACGATCGTTCTTGGTACTGTTGCAATGTCATTTCTTAATACTGTGATGCTCCTGTCTTTGGGCCTACTGGCTTGTTGGATCCCACATCTGTGTTTTTATATTCCCTTCAGAAAAGAAAGAAAATCAAGTGAGGTATTTGAGTACACGTTTCATTTCGGTGCAGCATGGATCATTATGCTAACTGCCATTCAGGAAATGGCCATTATTTAGAACCTGATGGGCCTTTGCCATGGAAGGCTTCTGAAAGCATTCTGTCCCTCCTGGGGCCTCCTTGCTGCCTGAGGTGGGAGCCTGGAGAACAGGGCTGAAACCTGTCCCCTCCACAGGAGAGATGCCAAGGCCAGCCTGCGTGGGCACCTTGGTCGTGGGTGGCAGCGTGGTGAGCAGGGCCATGGCAGCCCCACTTGGAGTCTGAGGGACGAAGCTTTGCAGACACGTTTCAAAGCTGGGCTCATTACCAGGGCACCAGTGTGGGACAGGATGCTGCCACACTGTCTGGCTGAATGGCAGCAAACGCTGCACGAGCTCCTGACTCGCTGTTTTTCGATGAAAATGTTGTTTATAAAGGATAAATTTTTCTTCCTGTAGAGACTCGATGTCAGCAGATGCAGCCCTCTGCTCTTGGCCCTGTTTGTCCCCTGTGCTGCGTATTCAGCTGGGTGATGCACAAGGCCTAGGCATAAAATTGCTACTTATCCCAAGACAATTATCTTTATTATTTTTTAAAATATGTCAAAGCTTTTACTAACATTCTGGGAAAAATAGAAGCTTGTTTGAGGTGCATGATATTCTACACAGTATAATTTATCTCTGTGTACTTTCTAAAGTTAATGAAGTTATTGAGTAATCACACCACATCCCTCGCAGCTTTTTTGGCTTCTTGCATATATGAAGCAGGCAGTGATATATTAGAGGCTCTCTCTTATAGAAGAGGTGTGGATTATATTAACAGCCACTGTGCAGTTATGTTTTGAGTTATACAACTAATGGTATTTTTTTGGTTTTCTTGTGTTTTGTTTTGTTTTCATTTATGTCTACTTTGGCTTGTATATATCTGAGCGATGTAGTGGTTTAATTGCCAACAGAATCCAGGCTGAAAGACAGTTTTTAAGGAGTCCTGGTCTAATACCAAAGTAATATAGTGTATGAATCTGGTGGGAGGAGAAGAGGAAGCAGGAAGAGGCATATGGGATGTGGCTACAAATTACTGTGTTCTTTATCTGCCTGTTGGAACATGATGTTTTAACTGTGAAAGCTGAGGAAAGCTGTCTCTTCTGGATCATTGCCTGCTCATTGTTACTTTTTTTCCACTCAGTTATTCTCACACTTTAAATAAAGGCTCTGTCAATAACGTATTTTAAATAAAAGAATAAATGAATTGGACTGGATAAGATTTGTAAGAAAGTAGCTGTACCCAACAGCTCTAGGTTTATAATTAATTACATGATAAGGTGCAGAACCTCTTAGGTTTTGCACTGCAGTGGTTGTTCATTGAAGCAAGTAGTTCTTTCCTGAGGAGTTTATTTCTTTATCCATGAGGAAACCTTTCTGGAATTGCAGAGCAGAAGTTTTACTGTGTAGGATCCTGTTTTAGTAGTCAACTGGAAAACTTTAACTACAGTATTATATCAGAAGGCCACTCATGTGCCATCTCAGCAATACTTGTCAAAGATGCTGCCCCCCAAAGGAACAGATTGTCTCAAAGAAGAGCTGTTGGGAAAGTTAATCTGCAGGGGCAAGTCAGGCATACGAAAGAAAAGAACCAACTCTGTTTACAATAACCCAATCTTTCCCAAAAGAATGCATTTTTGCACCAGTCTTGATAAACTGCGTTGTTTCATGTGGGATGGTGAATTTTGCTTATTTTGGAAAATCACCTGTAGACATGATTTCTGATACTGTGTGAAAACAATGTGATCACAGTTGGAGAAAAAATTCCTGATTAAATAGCACTTACACATGGTATCATGATTAAGCTATAGACAATTATAGTGTTCATAGACAGTAGGTATATGTGCAGTTCTTCTAAAGCATTACGAATAATGCCCATTGCAAATACTATGAATCTACTGTTGAAACTGGCCTGTGTTGTACCTTAGTGTGCATGTGCAGACACTGCCTGGACTCACTTCTCTGTTGCTTTACAAATCCACAACGTTTGGTGGTAATTATTTTCAGCCAGTTTCCAAGTATTGCTTTGTCCTTTCTTTTGTATGCCATGTTCAAAACAACCTCCTGTGCCACTGGAGATTTATTCTTGGGCCCAGTTTTAATTCCTGGAATGCTACCAAATTTGTGGCTATAAGAAAAATTAGATTGTTTAATATTGTTATATGCACAACACTTTAAACACATTCCTGTTGCTTAAATGTGTTTTCCCTTTCTTGTAAAATGTGTCTTTTTTTGTATGGCTGGCACGCTCCAGAAATTCAGCAGATTGAGCTGTGCTGAACTAATGTTCAATTTTGATGCTCTCCAGAGGTCTAGATAAGACAGATGTTGCAGAGGTGCATCCTCACTCCATCCATGTGCAAGCAGCCACTTTGCTTTTGCCTGGGGTTGCTGTAGGCTTCTAATGAGAAAGAAATATAAGCACACTGATGTGTGATTTGCATCCTTCCTAAATTCATTGCCTTTCTTAAAATACTTTGCTGAATTTAGTGCTCAGATTAAAAATGCTATTTCAGTAATTGTTTAAAGGCCAACTGGTGAGGCACTAAACAAAAGCTATCATGTTTGTACAGCAAAAAGCATTTTCTATAACAGCTTCTTGCTATTTGCTGATGTGGTGGGGAATGGGAAGGCTTTGAAGCCTACTCTATGAATCATTCCCAGCATTTCATGTTGCTGAAACGTGAATATTACTTTTAAATGTGTAACTATACTATTAGAGCCTTCTGTGATTTAGAGAGATCTTTCAGAATACTAAAAAGTCATTATTTACTTTCTTCCAGTCTATTAGTGCAGAACAACGCTCACTCTGGCTCTGCAGTGGCAGGGTTGATTGGTTCTCAGCGGACTTGTCTTGTTAATAGGAGGAAAGAGGCTCCTGCTGGTATTTCTGCTCCCACCTGGAACATGGCTTCTCCAGACAGCCAGTTGTGCTGCCTTTGATCGGCCTCCCTGGTGACAAAGCAGGGGTGGTCAGACCCTTACCTTAAATAATGCCTGCTCCTCACGTGTGCCACAGCTTCCAGAGTTTACCAAACACCGGGACTGAACAGCAGGTACTAAGAGGAGTCACCTCAGTGTAACATCAACCTTATGAAGCTGGAGTAACTCCAGCCTCAGCAAAGTTTGGCAGCTGTGTGGATCTCATCATTTTCCCTTTCTATGCTCCTTGCACGTGCTGGAGGAGCTCGGTGATATTTACATGATGGGGCTTGGATCACTTTGTCTCCTAAAAATGGAATTTATGCGCTCTTTGTCTCATCATTATTTAAACATCAGAGATGCTCTTACCTAGGGCTGCTGTAGGGTAATTGTGTTTCTGACACAGCTGCAGTAAATGGGAACCCTTTGAAAGCTTTGCTGCAGTGACTGTGGTTCTGCAGCCAGGAATGAATGAAAAAGAAGTGTTGCAGAGGTGGTGTTTACATACAGCTCTTTGCAATACTGCTGCCAGTGGCTATTTATTGAACTTTAAATACATGTGTAGCAGTTGTCAGTAGCTGTATCCAAAATGGCAAGACAGAACAAGTCAAGACCTATACAAAAATATAGGCTTTCATTAAACTTCAAACCATTTTTCTAAAATCAATAAAGCTGTATTTCTGCCTGTTTTTATCAGACAGATGTCCATTAAAAACCCACTACTGTTAACTTGACTGCACATTTGACATCAGCAATGACAAAAGCCCCATTCAATATATCTTTAAACTGCCTTGGTTATATCAAAGATACAGTTAATTTTCTTTTTAGTAGCTGGTACAGTGCTGTGTTTTGGAATTAATATAGGAATAATGTTGATAACACACTGATGTTGTGGTTGTTGCTAAGTAGTGCTTCCCTAAGTCAAGGATTTTTCCGTGTCTCATGCTCTGTCTGTGAAAGAGTGCACAAGATGATGGGAGGGAGCACGGCCAGGACAGCTGACCCAAACTGGTCAAATGCTCATGGTTTGAGTGAGAGTTTTGTGGTAAAAATTATTTTAACAAACAGTGTGAAATTGGTGGTGGCCATTTATATTATGAATCAGTAACAATTGAATAATATCTAGTTTATTTTCTCCAGGCTATAGTATCTATTTTATGAATGCACTTGTACTTCATAAATCATTCTCAAGAGCAAAAGGGAGAAAAATGAAAAATCCATTTTCCTTCAACCCCTTGGGTCTTTATTTAATTTTTAATGAAATAGAGAGGATACTTCATCAATGGCAGCAATGGAGTAATGGCTTTAAACTGAAAGAGAGTAGGTTTAGAGTAGATTTTTAGGAAGAAATTCTTCTTTGTGAGGATGACGAGGCCCTGGCACAGGTTGCCCAGAGAAGCTGTGGATGCCCCATCCCTGGAAGTGTCCAAGGCCAGGCTGGACAGGGCTTGGTGAAACCCGGTCTGGTGGAAGGTGTCCCTGCCCATGGCTGGGGGTTAGACCAAGATGGTCTTTAAGATCCCTTCCAACCCAAACCACTCAGTGACTGATTCTGTGAGAAAAAATCTTGAACCAGAACCACTGAAAAATGCTAACCCACAGACCAAAACAAGTAAAGCAAAAGAGCTGCCTCGAGACACAAACCAGATTTGAAATCAAATAGATTTTTGAAGGATTTAAAGATTTGGAAATTACTTAATTTATCCATGAAATGTTCTTATAGAGCATACAGCAGAACACAGTCAATATTAAGCATTTACATGATTTTTAGCTGGCATAATACTTATTTCAGGCACAAATCTATCAATCCTGTGTATTTACTTTCTGGTTCTGGCTCGCATGACAATGGGAGATCTGCGATCAGAAAAACTCTGCCTTTAATGTGGTATTTGTCCTTTGACCTTATGGTAGACATTGACTGTAAAACTGTGTATATGTCACGGGGACAGCAACACTCAAATAGCTGAATTATGCTAAGAGAAATAGTGCAACATATTAATATTGTGTGAGACCAGAAAAAGATTTTCCTTCTGTTCATTTAAGAGTAAGCTTTCACAGTTTGAGGCACAATAGTATCATGAAATAATCTGATTTAGCCTCCTGTGTATCACTGGCCCTTGTATTTTACACAGGTACCCTTGTATTTTATTTTATTAATGCTGATATTATGCACTTCAATCTCCATCTGATTCTGATTTGAAGATGCCAAGAGGAAAAAAAATGTAGTGGTGTTGGGAGGGTGGTGGTGGTATCATTTGGTGCTTTACTTCAAAGATTAATCAACCTTAAAATATGTGCCTTATTTCCAGGTCAAAATTTTCCTGAATTTCTTTCTAGATTATGTCTTGCTGTTAGACTTACACTTGCTCCCTTCAATTTTATTGTTTTTCCTAGATGGAGACTTAAATGCCTTGGTGAGCTCTTAGTCCTTTCCTTCATAAATGTTCATGGTTTGGTATTTTCCTAATGTGATCAAATTATTCATGTTTTCTTAAACGTGAGTGCCAGGAGCACATTCAGTGATTTGGCCTATCTTGCCCTATTTCATGTAGTAAAATGAGGAAACATGTTGTGGTTTTTTTGGCAGAAAATAGGAAATCTTGCTGTTCAGTATGTAGCAGGAAAGCTACCCATGTCATGGAGCCGTCATGTTATTGTTTTACTTTCAGTGACCTTAATCTATTGTCAAAAATACAAAATGCTTCTTACTTCCCTAGGAAATATCTCAGTCCATATAGTAGTCTTCTATGCAGAAGAAGAAAAATCTCTCGTTCTCACAATTAATGGAATTTGCTTTAGGAAATATTTCTATTACAGTCATTATTAATTTGATTTTCAGTGCATCATTCAGATTGCAAGCATCTAGTAGGTATCTCTGAGCTCTTTCAGAAAGCAGGTGAGGAATCTAGATCATCTCAGTGCGTTAGGCTCAATCGCCTTTATATATTATAGCATTTTAAAGGTCTATTTAAAGAATAAGAATTAGAGCTTGATTTACATTAATGATCAACATGTAATTCAGTCAAGATTAATGCTTATCTTTAGCCCTATGCTATCATTCTGAATTATTTCAGCAAGTATTTGCATACTGCCTGCATTGTAAAATATAAAAATATTCTTTTGGAGCAAAAGTCAAATTGCAGCTGTTTCATTATCAAAGACACAAATTTACTACTTGCTGCTACTTCACCACTGATGGCACTAGTACTACTGACTTTTTCCTTTCTGTTGCTATTGCTAGAACATGTTGCTGATCATTTATTTCCTTCTCCAAATGTGCTTTCCCTAACTTGTCGCAGTGCCTGTTATCATCATGCCACTCATGCCAACTATATGTAGAAGTTGCATATTCAATTCTTGATACATTTATTACACGCAGAACAGCCCGTGAAAATAAAACTGTGTTTCATCAACTCTCAAACAGCATTTGAAAGCTTCATACAGTCTTTAGAGTTCCATCTTTGTTGTGCATCGCCAGCAAAATGACTCTCTATATAGCAAACCTAAACATTCTTCACATCCATTAGCAGCTGAAACTCTCCTAATAGACAGTGGTTTTTTCTTATGCACTGTGATTAGTTGTTTTGCTGCCTTGGATGGCAGTTCTGCTAAATTTTTATTGCTTCATGTGCTTATGGCTCATTTATTGTTTTTCATCTGTTTGCTTACTGAATAGATTTATTACCTTTGCATAAAATAATTCTCTTGAGATAACTACTTATTTCCACAGAGGATTCTTCTGTTTTAAATTATTCTGCAGTTTTTAGTTTCTCTTACTCATATACAGAAAAATTTTGCTAGTAACCTGCATGGATCCTGAAAAGAAAAAAAAAAGAAAGAAGAAACAATAATAATTAGAAGAAACTCAGTAAGGAAAAAACAAACTTTGTTTATAAGTTATCACATTTAGACCTTTGCCTTTAAAGGAAATTTCCCTGCATGGCAGTTTTCTTCCCAGGCTAGAAATTCTAGTCTTGCTGTGCATTTTCAAAGGAGCTCTGAATGCTCAGCGAGGAGTTCAGATCACATATCTTTCTCTAGATACATGATCGGATTTTAAAAAAATAATTAAGCACTGCACAACTGCAGCCTATTCTCAGTCTGGTAAGATGTGAGCATGCGTCAAGCTCTGCTTTGAAGCTGCTGAGACAGGTTATCAGTACAGAGCAAACAGCCATTTTGCAGAATAAAACAAAAAAATCCTCTCCAAATTCCATCTTGCAGCAGTAGTTAAGCCATTCTTGAATGCTTTCACTGTGCAATCTGACCATTTCTTATGAAACGTTTACATCAGATTAACTATTTAATAAGAGAAATTAATTTCTACAGAACACTCCAAAATTCAGACCAGCCTTTTATAACTTACCGTAATGCTAAGGGTAGATGCCACAGACTGCTGTATGGTTTATCTACAAAGACTTAAGCTGCAAATAAACCTGTTGTCATCTGAAATACATGGTATCCTTGATATTAGCATTAGGAATAGTTTAACATGTTGAAAAACAGAGGAAAAGTGAGTACATTCCCTAGCAACAATGCAGATGCTGAATTACATGAACAATTGGATACCAGTCTTGTCACAAATATTACATTTCTCTGTATCACTGAACATCAGTTAATTAAAAAGTGCATTTAGCCAGAGGAATTATTTTTATGAATGCACAAATAAGCTTTAAGCAAATACAAAGGAAAAGTAATAAAGCTTAATTTAGTTATGAACACTCTACCCCATCTGCTGCCTACCTTTATTTCAGCATTAGGGTGATCCAGCATCATTGTAGTATTCCTCTTATTCCTCTTTTCAAAATATGTTCAGCTCATTAATAGATAACTAAATTCTCACCTTACCTAGAACATGACTATGAGAAAAAAGTTCAAATGGTGATGAAATAATTTGTTTTATTTCATTTCCAAAGTATGTAATGTGACAGCACTCACACATGCTTCTTTTGTTCAGGGATTTTGAATTAAAGGAGCTTCTCATATTTGTATTGCTGCATAAAGTAACTGCCATGTCCATTCCTGTGGACAAGTGATTTCCTTAGATAATGGATTTCTTGTATTTTCCAAAAGGAAGAATGAGACCAGAGCAGAACAATGATTTTTCTCCTCTACATCTACCAAAATGTCTACAGTCCTGTGAAATTCTGCTCAAGAACATTCTTAAAAGGTGCAGAGTGACTGCTAACCAGAGACCAAGAAGCAGAGTTGTGTAATTCAATACATTTTATTTGACTCTTTTTCAGTTCTTAGTCTCTCAATTTTCAGAAAAGCAGGTAGATCAAACTAGTTAGTGGGTTTTTTCCTGCATGTATGTCTCCTTAAAAGCTTGTTTTCAAGTAAAAAGGATGATGGTTAAATTGAAAGGAGGAAATAATGATAAGCTTATCTACTGCTCTTTGTTAAAGTAGTAATTCACTAGTGAAATTAAGTGAGGAGTGATATACTCTAGGGTTCCTTTGGGGATTTTTCCTCCACCCCCAGCCTCCAAACAGCAATAATCTGTCATGTAGGATGAATCCTTCAGTCCCAGCAGGGCCTGAAAGGTGTTTGCAGTCTCTACCAGAAGTCAGGAAGTGGGGTTTGAAACCCTCTCCTCAAGCACATCCCCTCGCACAGGTGCCTGCTGTCTGTTGCCATAAAGCCAAGCTGTTCCTGCAGCCCAGCCTCCACCTGCACCACCCCAGCCCTTGGCAGGAGCGAGCCCCAGCCCTCTCCAACCAGGCGGTCGCTGCTGCTGCTAAACCATCCTCTCCTGAACGTGCCAAGCAAATGATACAGCTGTTCTGCACCCTTGGCCTTTCTGCTTTAGCTCTAAGCACTGGAGTAGCTCTCTCATCAGCTCTTCTTGGCTTGCTTAGCCTCCTAAAATAACACAGTTGATGCGTGCTCTCATCTATGACAACACACAATTCCAGCTTTCCACTGAAGCCTACGATGCTTTAAGTTAATATGGTAAAATTTAAAAGCTTGTACTGTACTCATTTATGATCCTGCTGTGCTCCCTCTGTACCTCTGCAGCTCCTGCTTAACTTTTGTCACTTGTCACAAATGGAAAAACCCTCACTGTGCAGTGCTGGCTCTGACTGAGCCTGCCTCTTACACAAATTACTGGCTGAAGTAAATTTTATGTGATGTATTCAGAGATGTATGACTATGAAAGCAGAACCAAATAATTTACTGCAAAGAATTTAGCTTTTATTTAGTGGGAGGGGAGAGGACATTTTTTTTTATAAGCTACTTGTTCTCCTGGAGCACATTTGCTTTACAGGACACGACATTGCTGGTGGGAGATCATTTGTGGGAACACTTGTACATTTGAGCTGGACAGATTAATATTGATTTGATATATGGAACTAACTTATTATATGGTCTTTGATAATATGTTTTAAATTCTGAATTAACTCAGGAATGCAGGACTAATTTTCTTAATATTCTTCAAACACACTGTTGCAGATCCTAATTTCAAAAATATATTCAAGCACATTTTTTTGAATTATCCATATACCAGTTTTTGTCCACTAAACATCATGAATAACAGTAAACCTATAGTCTTCTTGTGACATTTCAGTTGTAAAAATCATCCTTAAAGCTCTCCAAATTTATAGTGCTTTTCTACTTCAATTTTAAAAAGCAAGTGAAAAAAAAAAACAAACAAAAAAATCCCTCCACAAACAAAGAAGTCCAAACCCAAATCCTTGCTATTTTCTAACCATTTCTTATCCCTTGAGCTGTCACCTGGCTAGTTTCACATTATTTCACATCTTTTAATTCAAGATGAAACAATTAAGAAACAACTTGATCTGTGTAGAAATATTTCTTCTTTCAAATTTTCGTCTGCTAGAGTCAAAAAGTTGCAATACTTCACGAAAAGAATCAAGACAGCATCAAACAGTTTCCCTTCTACCTATGAGCTCCCTGTGAATTTTCCGTCTTTCCTTATTTCATAAAGAGAGTGAGATGGTGAGGAGAGTGTAAAACACCAGGGATTGGGAACGCAGCTCTTGGATGTGAGGGGGTGATAGGTCAGCAGCAGGCAGAGTGCGCTGGGAGATGGAGGAAATTTGACAACTTCCCCAAGAAAATCTGCAGCTCAAAGGTACTGAAAGGCAAGGATTGCACCTTTACCTTTCATTTTCTCTTTGATGGTGTTGAACACTGCAGAACATTTGTTCAGTGCAGGATGTAGCCAAAAGAGCTTGTTGATGCAGACCAAAGAGTTCGTTGGGAGAACAAGGGAAGAAAAGGGTGCTTTGAGGAATGTTTCTTCTATGCCCAGAGGCTCTATATTTGAAGTAGCAGAACTACATGCAAAATCAAAATGACTACAAACCACACCAATGTAAACAATTCTTTCCTCACTGCTTCCTGGGATTATCCTGGCTTTTATGATGGTTTGATTCATTTTGGGGTTATGCATCAGGCTTGCATTCCAGATGTTGTTTTCTTTTTTGATCTCTTCTCATTTTTCCTTCTTTCAATTTCTTTTTCTAGTCTCTAGCAATGATTAAATCTGTATCAAAGTCCAATAAACAATAAATCAACACCAAAACCAGAAGTGCATGTAGTGAAATGCATTGGGAGGATTTGCCGGTAGACATGTCATGGAAGGCTTTCCCAGTGCACTGAGCCAGGATAGCTCTTTTTAAATGCGCTTCGTAGCAGAGGAATAATAACTGAATTATTGAAAATAAACGAAGTGAGCAGCTGCTCTAAGTTTTGGAGGCTATTATTACCAAATGTTGCTACATTTTAGGAGCCAAGTTTTGAAAACCGTTAATACATACTTGTTACCGCCTTAGTAGCACTCCTGGAACTTATCGTGAGCAAAAATTTTATTAATGCAAGAGTTGCATGCTAGCGAATTACCAGAAGAAAAGACTTTAAGGCATAAAGATCTGCACATTTGCAGGAGATTAATAAAATAGTACAGAAGTTTGTATCAGTCCCCAGAAGACTCACAGACACTTAGAATCAGTTGTGAGAGCCCCTTTGTTGTCTCTGGTTCTAACTGGTACTCAAGGCAGGGTATAGTTGGCTCTGTGTTGCCTCAGAACCTTGTACAGGCATTTTGGATAACTCCAAGGAAAGAGGTTCAACAAGTCCTCTGGACCCTTGCTCATATCTGGCTACCTTCATTGTGGAAAGATTTATTTCTTATATTTAGTGAAAATTGCCCACACTCCAGCATGTGTTTGTTGCCTGTATCCTCTCCAGGAAGCATCTGGCTCCTTCTCCACGTCCTCCCTCGACACGGTTGCGGTTGGCACTAAGGTCTCCCCTGTGTCTCTTTTCTCCAGGCTGAACAAAGACAGCTCTTATCCTCTCCTCAAGCTCCTGTCCTCCATCCAACCCCCCAGCTTCCTAGCCCTTTGCAGGACCTCATCCCAATGCACCTACACCTGGCTTGTACTCGGAGACACAAAATGAGACACAGCACTTGGAGTGTGGCCTCGCAAGTGCTGAATAGAGGAGAAGGATCACTTCTCTCTGGCTTCTGGCTGCATTCCTGCTAATTCTTCCCGGGATGCAGATGGCCACTTTTTGTTTCAAGGGCACACTGCTGTCTCTGGTTCAAGCTGTCCACCAGCACCCTCAGGATTTTTCTGCAGAGTTGCTTTCTGTCTGCCTGGCCCCAAATCTCTACTCCTTGTGTGGGATTCTTCCATCCAAGACACAGGACTTCACATTTCATTTTACTGGACATCTTGAGGTCAGCATCAGCAATTGAGGATCAGGATAGAATCAGTTAATTTGCCTTGGCTTCATATACACTTTCATGTAGCACCAGAGGCATTTAAATGTGGAGGTAGTTGTCTCTGTCCTTCAAACACTGGCCTTTAGTTCTCTCCACTAATAGCTTTGGTCATTTAATAACGTATTTTACAGCAAGGTCAGGTTAAGAGGAGTTTTTATAGGTCAATATTTTACAGAGAATTGGTGAACCAAAAACTGTAATTATGCATGTGAGATAATCCCTTGAATAATTGGTGGTGATTAACTGGCTGTTATCATTGAGATAGGTTATAAGGATTTGATATAAGAGGTAGAAACCAACTTGCCAAACTTATGACAAGTAAATGTTATAAATTTCATACAGCCCTCAGTTTACTGTCTTATATCTGGACAATAGGGCAAATATAGCAATAATTGTGATTTTATTAACTGGTAGTGCAATCTAAAAAATTGCATCTTTAAGGTGAGTCTTGGTGACAGTACACTAGAGAGCTTCAAAAATTTGACAACCATTTGTCAGTGCACGAGATTAAATGGCGAATGTTAACAGTGCTTAAAAATTTAACCTGGTTAAGTATTTTATGCACAGCTGCAATTTTTTTCCAAATAGTTTGATAATAAAGTATATTTTAAAAATGTCAGTCTATAAAGTGTACTGAGGTCTCTCTTAGTTTTTGCTGTTGAAACTATTTCATTTCCTACAGAATATTTAAATTTCCATTGGAAAAGGGACTAGATCCCAGATGTTGCATCTTTCAGGAGACTGATTGAATTAGTTGTTGTACTCAACTATCCCTTTCCAAGAACCCTTTCTTCAACTTTCTTAAGCAGACTGACTTTCAGAGGAGGCTATTTCTAGGTTTATAGGTTTCACACAATGCCCCAGACTCCCCCAGCAGCTGGCTTCAACTCATGTCCAATGAACTCTCACAGGGCTATTTCCTAAGATAGTACTGTAAGGTAGCTACTGATTATTTTGGTAAAATTGCTCTATAAACTGTCTGCTATTTCACTTTACTTATTTTTAAGCGTGTTATGTACTTCTAGAATGATAAATACTAAGGATCTTAATTAGGTCTACTTATAATTGGTTATGCAGTTTTTTTAAGAATGCAAATTCACCTGGCACAAAATTTAAAAAAATAAATTTAACAAGTGCTACCCTTTTAATTTGAGTACAAGTCAAAATAGTCTGTAACACTCATTCCAGATAACAGATACTATTTTTACAGTGCAGAATAATTCCTGTTTTGTACAGCCGGTGCTGATTAAAATAAATTCACCTAATTCAATTTAATAAAACTAGCTAATTTAGGAAAAGTCAGTGCATTAAAATTTACTGTACATGACAACTTTTCTCATTTCAGAATGCACCCTACCACCTCTATTTGATTAGATTTCTTATTGTAAGTTCTGAAAAGGTTAATGAATACCTTAATAAAGCAGCTCAGATTCTATAATTGGGTGTAATAAGCTGATGTGGTGATGGGCTTCTTTGTCAAAGTAATTCTAATGACACATCTTTGATGTGCTATAAAAACAACATAGCAAGAAGTGTAAAGAAAAATACAATCTCCTAAGTTCCTGGTTTACAGATATGCTGTAGAAATTGTTTCATTTCCAAGCTGATGTAAACTGCTAACCAAGCTCTCTACAGTTATATACTCCATATCTGCAAGCATGTACCTCAAAGGCAATTACTTTTCACTCCCATAAATGGAGACAGAAAATTTCTGTTACAAGCATCAAACTGTGTAAAAAGGTGTTTCCTGAAATCTTCTCCTCTGAAACCCAGTTGTGCTTTGAGTTTTCAGTTGGGATTTCAGATTGCCTTCAAAGTGAATCTGCCTTTCACACTTGACCTTGTTTTGCTAAGGCAAAAGTGAGAGGCTGGTTATATTTGCTCTGCTAAGAATCCATTTTCTTGATCATTCAGAGAACTCATCACTGAATCTAGTCCGAGTTTGCAGTACTGTTCTTTGAATACACATGATGAATCACACAGAGTACAGCTTGAGGAGCACGAATACTTCTGTATGTCTGTGGTGCTTCTTTAAGTCCTCTCACTGACTGATCTGTCCCAGCACTGCATTTGGTCATCTCACTCCACATCCCACAGTGCCAAACATTTGATTCTTTCATATTTTCTATTTTGTGATCTTTCAGCTCTAGAACATGCCTCTGCTAACAGTTTCCAATTCTCTAGCCTTGCCTTCCCTGCACTACTGAATTTCATTCTGTTTGTATTACATGAGTCCTCCAGGATATGCAGTTCTTTTGTATGGTATTCTGAGCTTTTCTACATTCATGAAATAGCCTGAATTTCTTCCATCATCACAGCTGGCAAGAACATTCTTTATTTTTATTAAAAAGAATTCTGTTTAACAGTGAGGATGTTTTACAAGATGGGTCCAAACTGAACCTCAAGGAATGAAATGTTTTTAACCTTTTCTAAGCTCAGGATTTTTCTTTTCTCACTTGCTTTTTCCATTCTAGTTGTAATAATTTCCTGATCTACCTTATAACGTTTTACTAATATTTTCCATTGAGGCATAACATTAAATAATTTACTGGAATATAGATCAATAACAGCTGTTGTGTTTCCTATATCTCATGCAGAAATAGTGTGGACTAGTAATAGAAATGGCTTGTGTGCAATAAACAGTGAAGGTAATTACAGTGGGAGAGGAATGGAAGGCACATGCAAGGTGAATGGACTGCAGCAAATTATCACACTGAACAATGAAATTTAGATATGAACCAGGTTTTTAACATTTTATTTCCAGCTTAAGTTCCTAGTTTTCATATCTGCATACCAAAATGACTATATGGTATCACGTAATGACTAAAATAAACTTGGGGGGGAGAATATATCTCAATGTTTGAAAAATAGAACATGCAAATGTGAAAGGAATTGCTGTGATGTAGATGGGTAATGTAAGCGAGTTCTCTTTCATCCTGACTGGGAGATCTTTCTTTAAGGAAACACTTGCCCCGTCCTTACCATAACCAATCCTCAAACAGCACTCAATGTTTTCAATGTATTTCAGGGGTTTGGTACATCTTCAGTTGTTATTAGATCACCAAACAACTGGCTTTATAGTTAAGGCTTCACATTTATCTAAATCATGTGGCTATATAAGTAGATACCTTAGTAATAACTCTAATTTTTGTAGATGAAGCCATCTTTCCATACACCTAGTCAGAGACTGGATGAGATTGGAAGGGACCTCCAGAGGTCCAACCCCCTGCTCGGGCAGGGCCACCAAGGCAGATTACCCAGGACCATGTCCACATGGGTCTTGAAATATCTCCAAGAAGAGAGATTTTACAGGCTCTCTGGGCAACATGTAGGTAAAAATAAGTAGTATTAGTATAAAGAGTCAGTAACTGTCTACCTATGTGATTTGCATAGAAATATATAAACTTGCATTCATGATGAATACAACTGGACAAAATCTAAATTCAAAGTCTAACTCTACAAGTCTGCAGAAATGTTTCAAGCGAACTTTTTTCCTTAAGTTTTTGAGAATGGTTATTTATCATAATAGCGGTTTATATGTTATCAGAAGAACCTTCCAATTTAAATTTGTTGTTTATCTATGGAGCAACAAAAAAGAAAATTAAAACTGAAACATACATAGGATCTGTATTTGTTTTTCTCATACCTGAGTCAAGCTTAGGGGGAGAATTTGATTGAAGTACGTTTGCATTTATGCATTTAGTATAACAGTTTTTACATATATATATATAGCACTTCTCAACTCATTTTACCTGAAGTCTCTTCCAAGGAAAATGCATTATTCATTTTTATATATTTCTAGCAGTGGCTATAATATTCAAAGTCTTGTTGTGTAAAAAGCACACAGGTTTGACCCAAAGAACTCCTGCCTTGTGAGAACAAAGTATGTTGTATCCAAAATACCATGTCCATCATAGATCTGAGTGTTAAATGCACCATTTAAAATAGATAACTCAGTCTTTCATCCGTGTGAGGTGGACTGAATAAATGCATATCATATTCGTTCAGCAAGTCTACATTTTCAACTTGTATTCTCCTTAATTGTAAAAATTATTTGTACACAGTTTGGTTTTCTATGAATGCAGGCCCATTTCTGTTGACCGCTTGTCAGCTGGTGTAAATTGTGATAGTTCCCCAAGACACTGAACCCCTGAATGTTTGCATCAGGTTGGCATCTGCTTGAATAATGTGCTAGTAGCTTGCAGTGACCATGGAGGGAAATTGTATAAAAATGAAGCTGAATGAGTCCTAGACAAATGTTTTTGAATGGACCTCTCAGGCTACAAAATAAATTTGCCTTCCTACTCTACTGTTTCTTAACACTACCAGCAAAATGCAACCATTTAATATCAGTAAGTTATATGAAAGGAATACCCAATGTGAAGAAAAGAAGTAAGAAGCCATATCTATTACTTTCTAATCCATCTGGATTTTCATGCGAACTGTTAGTTTATGATAATGAAAATACCTAAGAAGCTAAATTCTTGAATTCCTATCCAGTATCCTGTTTTTAAAATTTATTTTTACAACCAGCTTAATCTCACAGGCTGTTCAAAGTGCCTTACAGATTTGTTAAAAGACGCATTTTTCTCAAAATTAGATTTAGCCTTCATTTCTGTTTCTCATTGTGTTGTTACGCACAGCATGTAAACATTATTTAGGAAACATACTCACCAATCAACCAGCAGTTATTTAAAAAAATATTTTGGGTTAAAAGTGAATTTGAATATGAAAAATATATGCTGCACTTCTGAGCTTCCCTCATTAAATCAATGCCAGAAAAAAGGCCTTATTATGTCATAGCAGGTAGAAGTGACACATGGAGTGATGAACTAATTCACTCTACTGATGAGGCCATTCAACTGAGTCAATATTAGAGATTATAACCTGTCATAGTTGAAAACACACAAAATTTACTTAATCAGTTACCAGGAGATGAATATAAAAAGAAATCTCAATCAGTGTCTGCATGTGAGGAAATATTTTAATTTCACCAGATAGTTCATCACTCTGATAGAAATCCAGGGGATCAGTTGGGTTCACGTTTATGCAGGACATTCCTTGTTTCGTGTCTTGCCTGTTTTCTTCTTCATTAGTGCTTGAGTCTGTCCCCTGTGTGTTTACAAGGATGTTCACTGATGTTTAGCTGATACCTCCCTGTAAAATAGAGAGGTTTTGCAGTGAGACATGTTGAGAGTAATAGCACAGCACTAGCAAAATGACACTAAGTATAATGGAAAGTTAATGGGAGGCTACTCTGGCTACTGCTAGGCAAGCTTGTGTCAGAGGGATTACAATAACCGGTATTATTTCTATTATCTGAGGTCTGTTATGATCCTCTAAGTGCAACTGTTCTGTAAAAGTAGGGATGGGAAGTATTGAAAAATTACTGTAATAGAGGACTACAGAGCTCAGTGTAATTTCGAATGATTGCAGCACAGTTTCTATGTTACTTTTGAAAATCATGGCCCCACAAAGGGTTGTGGCATCCCAGCACTGCATTTAGAACAGGAGAAGAGTACACATCAATCTTCCTCTAAAATGTCATGAACACAATATAGTTTGTTGTTATTTGCAGATTCCCAAAGAGCTTAAGGAAGATTGAAAGATGACAGTAAAATGGTGACAATCCAGTTTAGGCCTGTGAGATATTTCCATTCCCCCTATGTTTGTATATGCACTTTCTGCAGACAAACAGTGGGCATTTGATCTTCTAAATCTACTTGCCAGCTTGTTTTATTCATTGATTCCTCAATTTCTTTTGCTTGCACGCTAGCTCCTCTCTGTTTAATAAATAACTAAGTAGAGCTTAAGTGCATTCCTTTTCAGGTACTGTAAGTGACTGACTTCAAAGCTCTTCATGCTGGATTGGTTCTGTGTATAAAAAAGGGGGCAGAACAAATACACTTTACTTAGTTGACCAGGATAGTGAACCAGAAGCCATGGCCTGCCAATTTATTTTGTTTCAAACAGAACAAATTTATTTCAGCTGATCCACTAGTACTCCCACGATGCAAACTTTATCTGGAACTTCAGCAGATTTACACTTTGCTTTAAAAGTGTACAGGAGGAAGAAATTAGTGGAGTACCTAATAGTAATTAGAAAAAATTTTAAAGGAAAAATATTTTTTAATAACAAAACAAAAGTGCTTGTAAGGAAGCTAACAATTTACTGGCTTCCTGAAAGTTCACAATCTCATCTTCCTCATCCCCTCAATTAAAAAAAAAAACAATTAAAAGCTCTTCTCAGAGAAATTTGCAAATTGCTGTTTTCTTGTTGTTTTTCTCTTTTGTCGGCCCACTCTTGGACACACTCCTAATAACATACCTTCAGATGCTCATCTGAACAACTTCCTCTGTGTTTTGAACTCAACTAATAAGGCATTAATCAGCTGTAATCTTAACCAGTGTTCTTGAAATGATGGTGGTGAGTTAACAGCAAGTAGGAATAACACCATAATGTGTCCATTCACCCAGTTCAGTATTCTACCTTTTCCAGTGTTAGACTCTCACCAGGAGTTACTGTCACTGACTGGAGGTTTTTTCTGGAAGGAAGTGTTGTAGATGGCTCACTAGAGATGGATGTTGCTAACATAGGCTATCACCTATCTGTATATGGAATATGAGCTTTTCTTATTCCTTTGTGTCTTTGGTGGGCTTTAAGAACAGGCACCTGATTGTTCTGGCTTCTAATAAGTTTTTTATTCTTGGTTGAACTCTCTGTGTCAATACTGATCCCTGTACTGTGTTCATTTCCAATGTCTGCAATTGAGGATGAACGTTAAAAAATATAGAGAAGCTCAGTGAGTTGAATGAAGAATGATTAAAGAAAGATTAAAGAGAAAGTGTAATTCATAGAGAAAATATTCAAGAATATCAGTTTTAAAGTATTTGTCAAATACAATATGGTGATCAGATTTTTCCCTAAATGTCACTGTAATAGAAAGTTACTAACAGATGAGCCTTCAATCTACCAAAGAAAGGTTTAAATGTATATATTAAAAATGTCTTACAAATGAAAGCTCAAGTTCAGCAAATTTAGGGCAGAAATAAAATAACATTAAAACTGGTAGTAAGTTAGCTATTGGAAAAAGTTACCGATATATATTCTTTGCTTTTAATCAGATTTATAATTTTTCCTAAATGTTTTTTTGAAATGGAAAGTTATTAATAATATCAAGAAATAAAAATAGTAGCTGTTTAACTCAATTTTTCTTGTCAAGCGACTATTGCATGTTTATGCACACCTTCAAAAATATTGGTTGATTATTTCATAAAGTGTAATTCTTTGCCCTCTATAGATTCCAAAGTTAGGAAGGCAGTCCATCAATTCTTTGGGTCTTCCCTTTGCTATTCTTCTAGCCCTTTACTTTTTTCAGTAGGTTTTCTGATATTGAGGTTCCAGGAGTAGGGTACTTAAAAAGTTTGATCCGTCAACTTAAATAAATGAAAAAATTTTGAATTATTTCTGTATCTGTTGTTTATATTGGCAGAAAACCAGCTAAACAAGCTATCTTATCATAAGACAGGTTTGGGATTTCAGTCTAAGGATACTTTTTTGATTTTTAGATTACAAAAGAGATGCTGAAGCAGCTACACTGTTTGTTAAAATCCCGAAATTAGTTCCTCCTCACTAATCAAATGTACTGTAGCCTTTCTCAGAACGATTTCCTCCATGTATCTCTAAGCATTGGGTTTGACATCAAAGTGGGTGGTTCTGTGTGCTGCTGATGTGCTTTTCCAAGAGACACCATGGCAAAGATATTTACTTTTAGGATCACACGGCCTTTGCACACATCGTCTGGGTTTTTTCTTTTGTTCTGGTTTTTTCCAAAGAAAGTTTTTTTTATTTTCTTCTGAGCAGATTATAAGAAATGAGTTCCTACTGCGACATTACTAATGTTTTGTTCCCTTTTTATCTTTTTGCAAACACATTTGATATACATGATTCTCACTCTTGAACTTTGAGATATCATACATATTTCTGAATTATTTAATATTTTCTGCTTTTCTCTTTCTGTCCTTTCTAAAAAAAGTTTATCATTGTTTCTAGCTACAGTTTACCTGACAGTTAACCTATCTCCCTTTCTGGTGTGTTTTTGGTTTGCTGTTCCTTTGTGCTGCTGTTTAGGCTTTTGCTCAGACAGCATGGAGGCAGCTCTGATTGATAACATCAATCGACTGCAGAGGGTCACATAAGAGGGTTTTGTGCTGTTGGAGTCATTTTATGCTTTAAAAAAACCTCTAGAGCCTTTGGGTATTTTTGGAACATTGTTCTATGTTTCAAGAGCCATGGTAATGTGTGTGAAAGAGGTACCTTGTACCTTTTCCTTGCTAATGCCAGCCGTGTTGTGATCACCTGTGTGTTCACCTTCAGCATCAGCTGCCTAGAAGCCTCCAAATTGTGACGTCTTTTGGAAATTTGAGCCCTTGTAGAATGCAAATGATTGTTTACTCCATGAATGTGTGTTTCAGTGTTTTGGTTGCTTTTGAGTACTGATCAGTTCTAAAGTCTTAAAGTAACCTTTCATACTCACCCTCCCTGTGTGACCTGTGCTGATCAGATTGATCACTGCCTCTTAGACTCCCTTCCAAACAGCAAATCTGAGGGGAAAGGTTCTCAGCTCGGCCACAGGAGTTGCTCACTCTCTAAGATCCTACATACTTGGTGTGACATATTCAGAGTGCAATCATGCTATATTCCTCACACATTCTCCAACCTCAATTGAAATAAAGATGTACAAATTGTTACAAATCTTGTGGCAGTCAGCAGCTCTTTTTTGTAAGAAAAAAGTCTCAGTTCAGTCAGCCAGAATTCATCAAGTTTCTGTGTAGCCACCCAGTCATACTTGAATAGCAAAACAGCAGGTGCAGCATGAGCCTCTAAGCATGGTATCACAAGACAGGTGGTGGGATGCTTCGTCAGAGAACTAAGAATGGCAGTGTAGGAACTAAGAGCTCAGGACTTGTTCCCTGATGTCTGTTCTGGCTGTGTACAGTCTCTTCTGTTTACATAGTGCTTTGAAGATGTTTAACTGTTGGGGCTTTTTCCCTTCAAGACAGAGGTAATTTGAAAGAGAGAACCGGAATTATTTGGAAGGCTCAAAAGAGTGGTTTTGTTCTGATTAAAAAATGTCAGGTCTATAAGCCCTTGAGTATTTTGAAAATAAAGAGATACTAGAATTCTTTTTTTTTTTTTCAGCTCGATCATGAAAGCACTGGGGATGAATATTTTTCATCCTTCTCTGCAAAGAATTGCCATAGCTGTATAAAATCCAATCAATAGATAAATCAGTCTTCTCATATAATAGGTTTTAGGTAGGGAGAACAAAGTTCTGAAGGTGCCACACAAGTTTAACGGCATTTTCCAAAGTTCAAGCACATTATTTTTACTATAATACTAACCAGCATTATTAAAATACCAGAAGACATTGACTCTCAAATAGCTGCTATAATGATCTCCTGTGTACTGTCCTCCCAAGTTCAGGGGTGCATTCTGGAGGTCATACTTCTTTTACAGGCTCGTGAGTCTGTCAGCACCGTGAGGATTCCACAAGTATCCTCGATGGATGAATTGAATGTCTTAAAGGTCTCTTGAACAATGCTGTGCTTGGATCAGTGTGCCTGGTATAAACTGTTCATATAGAATATGAATATGTGAGTCCATACATACGTTTTTAAAGCTTTTATTTTAACTGATACACTGGTGGCATACAGAACCAACAGAAGGGTTCCAGCCACAATCTTTTGTACTTCCCACAAGCAAACAGAGTCATACATATTAGAACTTGATAAATATCTATTTAAAAGCATTAGTAAGACTATGGACCAAAGATTGTATTCAAAAGAGAGAACAAATTATAGCCTTGTGGAAATGTCATTTTTGTTTTATAGTAGAGTCTGGAGGAACTGGAAAAAATACGGTAATAAAAAGCATGCTGTTTATAGCTTGGTCAGAGGACAAAGTCTTCTAAAAGGCTGAATGAGAAACATAGTATATCGTAAAGAATGTCTTAATTCAGTAGAGAAGTTTATATCATTTTGCAAGTTGGTCACATAGAACATTCAGCCCTTTTCTTTATTAAAATGAAAAGTCATGCCTCAAGGAATAAAAAGCTTTACCATACTTAAATGAGGAAGGGGAAAGGCGACAATGTACTCTTGAAAAATATTATTCTGAAAATAACTAGTGTGTCAACATAGTGAAGCCAAATGTAATTTATCCCTGTGTGAAAAGTTAACTACGAGAGAGAGCTCTAAAGCTTGCCATCAAGTGGGAAGTGATTAGGTCAAACAGATCCTTTATCATATATATATGACATCAAATATGTCATTAACAGAGAACATTAATAGACATCATGTTTTCAAAATAAAGTTGAAACTTTGGGAGTTTGGAACTGGGTGAATTTTAAGGTCATTTCCAGCCCAAACCATTCTGTCATTCTATGGTCCTTATGTGGTAACATGATGGAGTTGCTGACTCTTGAAGTCATTAACTAGAAAACAAATTTTAGTGGGGTTTTTTGGTTTTTTTAAAAGATAGACTGTACTTGTTACACATTTTTTAATCTGGCAGCCTGAATTATAGGTTCTGTTTTGTGCAGGAGGATGAACTGGATGATCATAGAGGGGTCTTCTCTCCACTTAGAAATCTGTGCATATATGGAATAAGTGGGTCAATGTAGTGAACTGTCAGAAACCGTGTAGAAAAATGATGTAAAACACATTAGACAATACTATTTTTTCAATCATCTTGAGACACTATGAAAGGACCCAGACGGATATAAAAGAATGGCAGGAGCTGCATGTTTCTTCTAGAAAATACACAGGACAGAACAGTAATATTCGACTAATGGGACACCTTGTGCAAGGCTTGAGACTCTCAGTGACAGAACCACAGGGAAAAAACCAGTCCTAAACACCTTTGTAATGTCAAAATCAAAACAGGAACTCCGT
The DNA here is from genome assembly GCA_013398955.1 of Callaeas wilsoni. NCBI lineage: Eukaryota > Metazoa > Chordata > Aves > Passeriformes > Callaeidae > Callaeas > Callaeas wilsoni. The sequence continues at coordinate 119,826 of VWPU01014790.1, read as the reverse complement.
ATACATGACTACAGAGACATTTGAAATATTTCCAAGAGTTCTAAATGTCACTAGCTGCATTGTGTTGTCATTCTTATTGTATCATCATCTAAATAGTAACTAGGAATTGGTTTAATCACAATTATTTTGACTACTCATCTCATTGATATCTTTACTATATTGACAAATTATGTCATTTTGTCATAAGTACTTCAAATAATTACAGCACTTGACAGAAATCTCTAAATCAGATTACTTATTCGCAATAGATATTTTTTCTCTAAAATTCTTTATCTCAATCACGTTATATGTTGTCCTTGATGTGGCATCACATCACTTGTGTTGACAGGTGATAGCATCACAGGTAAAGAAACCTATTTTACCAAAGGATTATGCCTGTCAGGGCCTGAGAGATTTTGTGTCATACAGAAGCTGATTGCAACATTCTTAGTGCAAGTTTTGGGAGCTGGGGATAAGACTGGATGACAGGGCTCTCACAATGAGTTTGCATCTTGTCCTAGTTTAATAGAAATGGACACCCAGGTTTTTTTCATTTTAAAATTCCATATTTGAGATTATGAGTTACCACTTGAATCCTGAACAGCATGCCTGTGATAGACACATTACATTTTGTCCCCTTCTGGTTTTTAAACAAGCTTATAGGATGAAGCAAACATTTGTCACTTCTTGTCAGCTCTGTGATGGTAATGTGAAGCTTCCTCTCAAACTTCAGATAGAGCTGTTTTGTAGCTTTCCATCTGCATCAAGGTTATTCAAAATTTAGAATCTTCCTGCTATTTTGATAGATGGGACATTTAAAACTTTTTTTTTCCCCACCATAAACCTCAAGACTGAAAGAAATGTTATTTCACTGTTTTTAAATTTCTGTGATCAGATGCATATAACTGAAGCCAAGCAGTTCTGGGAAATTGGGACTGTTCCAAGGTAGCCTGCTTCACTTTGTAAGAGAAGACTCATCTTCTTTCAGCAGTACCTTTAGCCAAAGCCCAAATGCAAAGGCTAAGACAGACTGGAGCCTCCCTGACCAGTCACTCAACTGGCAGCTGTTCACCCGCTCAGGAGACTGGGTTTGAAATCCCATTGAAAATTCTCCAGGATAGACATGTATCTTGGAGTTACAAGATTTTTAAAAATTAAATGTAAGCAAATCAACAAGTTTTAGCCCATCCTGGTTTACAGGTGGGTCCTTTGAGTACTTGGAGGAGCAGGCCAGCATGATGCAAAGATTCGTGAATAGCATCTTGTAGAAACTTGGGTACGGTTTTTAACATGCAAGTATCCACATAATTTACATTTTGCCATTTATCCCTGAAGGAAAAAATGTAGTAATTACTTAGAAAAAGCTATATGATATGTTCAGAGTTATTATTTTCAAGTCAATTTATGACACTATTCAAATGGAGAGTAGAAATAATGCATGGACAAGTATTTCTCTGCTGTGCAGCATTTTAAGCATGGTATGTAGCATACTACCCTATCAGCCTAAAAAAAGGGTTTTCTTTTTCTTCTTCAAAAGCTTCTTAAAGAATCCATAATGTTCTAATTGAAGGGGTTTTTATTTTCAGTAGCTGTTGAAATGGCTTTAATAAACGGAACTTTCTTTCATGAGCATACATTTCTTTCTATAGCACTTTACTAACCTTAGACTATAATGTTTTGATATCATAAATAATTGCTAATGATAATTAAGGTATCAGATGGGAAGTCAGTACCAAGGGCAGTTGCAATGTAAATATTCCAGGTAATAGCCAAAAAAACAAAGAACAAAGAGAAGAAACAGGAGGGTAAATGTGCAGAACTGTGTTTTGGTTTTGCTAATTACCACTTCTATTAGCTCAAAAAGCCTGAAGTTGATTTTCAGCTTATGAATAAGCTGCTGTATGTCTGTACAGGAACAAGGTCTTCCACTGGTGCTTCTACTTGGCCATGAAGATTTGGTTTTAATTATAGGTTCTAAAACAATAAAATCTTCTCACCAAGCACACAGGAAAGTTCAAGTTGTTTGAATGTTAAACAAAATATTTGTCATTATCAATATAATTAATTAGGCTCTTTGTCCTGAAAACATTTTTCCCTTTCAAAAACAATAAAAAATTATTCAGATGGCATCAAAAGTGTCAATGAGCTAAATGAGCTCTTTAGTGGAAGGATTCTTTTGGAGACATGAAGTGAAAAACAGATGACTTTCAAGGAAAAATGCATTCAAAAGACCTTCTTAATATCTGAGGACAAGAGCATTGTGCAACATTGTACTTTGAACGCTGGGCACTGCTTTTGAGAGCTTGTTGAGCAAACTCAGTGACGTGCAAGACACTGTCCCATTTAATATAAACTGTTATAGATATGTTTTGTTCCATGTTTGTTTTCTTGAGAACAAGTATTGAATACATGATCACTGAATATGAAAAGTAATAACAGCAATTGTCAGAATTATGGTAGAATACCTGCAGTTCTTTATGTGAGTAGCATATGGTGGTCAGTGGTTTGGCATGTTATTAGATATTTTTGTTTTCCTCTTTTCTACCTGTTTTTTACAGAATGTTTTCAAAATGTCTACAACAGCTTCAAATGCTGTTATTTTAACTCACATGTACTATTTATGTATGTCTGACAGATCTCAAGTAGCTGATGTTGAAAAAAGAGGTGACGTTCTAGTGAAAATGAATGTATTCTATTCAGAATGCAAAAACTTAAATCTTCAGTGCTCAAACTAATCTTTAGAACATACAAACATTTTGGGGGTTAATTATGTATAATTTAAGGCTTGTTTTTCATGTGAAGGAGTAAGCTACACACTCCTGTAGTAGACAAAATTTGTAGACTAACAACGTGTGCTGTATGAAGACATTATTTCCAAACGGTTCTTTTTAAACGTCTTATGTATTCAGAAGTATATTTGTACTTCATTATTTTAATGTTTCAAATGGTTAGGTTTGATTGCAGATGATTTTTTATGGCTTGGAGTATAGAAAGCTCATAAAGTAGTATGATGCAATTGTACAAGTGGCTTGGATCAGGCTACAACCTCAATTTCCTTCACAGTGATTCCCTGTCATTCTGTTTTGCCCCAGTGCATTGCAGTTGAAAAGAATGTCAGCAAAAAAGAACGCATTTGACTTGAAGGAGAGGATGATGAGAGAAGCCTGGAGGTTTGTACACGATGTCCACTGCCAAACTGGGTCACAGTTAGAAGGGCTTCAGAGTTACCACAGTAAAGCCCCAAGGTCTCTTATCCCAGCCCTTCTTGTAGCTCAGAGAGCAGCCTCTCTCTTTTGTGCACAAAGGACTTCCACACCCCTTTGCTATCAACTCCTTATTCCTTCTCCTGGCATAAAACTCCCAGTTCACCAATCTTCCATCCCTGTTCTGCCCATCCTTTTCCACCTGTCCTGTCCTCTTCATCTCCATTCCTCTTTGCAGCTCCCAATCTAATTCTCCAGTTTTCTCATCAATGTAGCAATCTGTTCTTCATGTCCATGTCAGCCCTTCACACAACTTCTGCTCTGCCTCTACTCCAGCACAACGAGATGCTGCCACTTCCATCGTAGCTCACTCCTTCACCCCCATTTCTCACTGTCACCTCCAGTTACCACGTTACTGATGACTCTCATGGCCAAAAGAGACTTCTCAACAGCAAATCATGTGCTAAAATACGACCTAGTGGTGCTCGCTAGCTTGGGAAAGCACTGCACACTATTCATTAAACTATAAGCAGCTCTTCTTTTTGCAGTGATGATGCACATGGACAGGTTGGAACTGTGTTTCTGTCTTTGACCTCAATTCCTAAAAATATAGCTTTGAATTGCCTCAAAGTAGATGGAAAGATGGTAATTTACCAGAAGTACAAATAGTGAATTTATAGGGAATAAAAACCTCAGAGCCAAAGCTAATTTTTTTTTTCCTATAAATGTCTGATTCAAATATGTAGATTATTCAAGTTTCCATGAATCCTTATTTAATGCTTCTTTCTCTGAGAGGAGGAAAGCACTGGATAGGAGGAAGGAAGCAAAGGAAAAAAGATTGTAGTGGAAAAGGGCACCTGCTTTTAGGCAAGATGGAAACCTCTAATACTTCAGCCTCTGCCTTCCTTGAATAAAACCTCACGATGAGACACCAGCACTGCTGCAGTGTAATGCCATCTGATCCCACACGGACCAGAGCTGTCTTAAGCACATGAAGCAAGGTGCCCATAGTTGAATCTCTTCTCTAGTTCATTTAATAAAAAAAATATTAGGATAGTGATTTGAGTGCTGAGGGTAACTAACTTTTCTCTGTGCTCTGAGTTTTCCCATTATAATGCAATTTGTAATATAATTTTCAGGAAGATTCACGCAAATAAAATATCATAGTTGACAGAAAATAAATTCAAAGGGGGAAAAGATTCCAGTGTAATTCACTTTGTAAATGGAATCAGATATTTGGGATTTTTTTTTATTTTTATAATATTCACAGTGCTACCTTGTTTTATTTACGCAATGATTTAGATTTCCCTGATGTATGAGTCGCTTTGCACTGACATTCTCTCTGCTATGCCTTGGACAAAAGTGCTCAGCGACTCACTCGAGGATGCAGCAGCTGAGCAGGGCTGTAGCACTGCTGCACAGGCCAGTTTGCTTTTTCTCCTGAATCTTTAGTTATTTCTCCATTTTACACAAATGGTTTCTAATGGAGTCTCTAAATGAGGAAATGAGTAATCAGCTGTGAAAGATGAATATCAAGCATCACTGCAAAGTGCCATATACAAAGCAGGAAAGCCCTCGGGCATCAAGATATTACTTGTCTATTTTATACTGGTTTTACATGCCTCTTTATTGTTCCAAGGAAAAAACCAAACAACCCAACACTTGTTACCTTAGCAACATGGTTATGTTATCTTCAGACATCCGAATCGAATACTCAAGACACACAGACTGTTTGTCAGGTGAACTTCTATCACTGTAGGAATATTATATGGTCAGCATATTTCATGGCAATTTTTATTCTACATTTTTAAGCTGCATCCATCCGAGTTAGCTTCGTGGTTGTCTTTTCAAGCTTTAATTCTTGACAATTATGTTCATCAATTGATTGAAGGATTTTTAATAAATTATAAATGGCAAGTTTTAATTAAAAAAAGTATTTTGCAAACATCTGTATTTGATACAAAGAAGCTAGCATGCCTTTGTTTAAAAAAAAACTATTCTATCTTGCGTATCAAATAGTGGATAATAGACTGAGGACATAATTTAAGGAAATCCCTTGCCAAAGCTAATAAATAGTTTTGGCTAAAAGATAAAGTACTGAATCAGAAAACGGCTGTATATATTCTTAGCCTGCTAAAAATCTGTATATCCCAAGTCAAGATGGGCTTTTCAGAAATCATATCCACTACCCATGGTGACCATAACATTGACTAAAAGACCCATAACCATAACAAAGTGGAGTAAATCATCTGTAGGACAGACGTGAAAATATATGCCATGCCTATGGAGTAACCATGCATTTTTCTCTGTTGCCTAAAGCCAAATGCAACTTATATGTTATTTAAGTACAATTGAGTATACAATTAACTAGGGAGTCTGCAGGATTCCAGGCAGTTTTTAGCACAGATGATAACAACAATCCCACCTCCCACTGCAACAGACCAAAACTATACAGAACATATTGGAGTTACTTGTCAAAAGATTCACATAGAAGTGGTTATCTGCCTAAGTGAAGCCAGGTTTTTAACTGCAATAGAATACACACCAAAAAAAATTGCATATAAACTTAATACATATTCCTAAATATTTTCCACTCTGTGTTTTGCATCGTTTTGGGATATAGGCTGTACTGGAAAAGGAGCAACACATATTTTTCAAACTGTTCCCATATTTGCCTATTGTGCTTTAGATTTTCAACAGCAAGAGTAAAGCATGCTGTGCTGCTGGAGCCTCTTCGAAGCTCCTTTATCTATTCCACATAAATGGGGGATAAATGGGGTGAGTAAACAATCAAACATTGTTTTTTCTTTTTGTTGGCCTTTCCTACAGCTCTGGAATGTTGTAGTGAACAGATGCTTTTATGCAGGGTAATGACGTAAAGGTTGTGTTTGATTGTCTGTGCCCTTCACAAATCACAAAAACTGATTTCACAGCACTCCATGCAATCAAAAACCGCAGCCATCCAGCACTGAAAATAAAGCACTTTACTGTGAATTGGGCAGCATGTCTGAAATGTTCACACTTAGAAAATTTATGTCTGATACTTGGATCACCTGAACCTGTTGATTAGAAGGGAAATGTGAAGTATAAGTAAACTTTGTAGGCCACAAAGATTTGTGAATATTGCTTGATAACAATGATGAACCTAAAAACCAAAATATGGTGCTATTTTCCATCATTTTCTTACTATAATAGTACCAGGAAAGTTTTCTTGTTCTGGGAAAATCAGTGAGTGTAAACTAGAGAGTGCTGTCATAGCAGAAGAGTGGCCTTTTATAGCTGTGTGTCTTTTAAGAGTCTGTTGAGTAGGTAGTAAATATGAGAAATTAAATTTAGTACTATAGTACACCTTTTCCTCACAGGAGATTTCAGAATGCCTTATCCTCTATAAATATCCATCAGCTCTCAATTTGTCATTGGTTCTTTCCTATCTCACAAGACATCTCTTGCGTAAGCTTTTGTACTTTGATTTTGAGTGTATAGAAAATAGACTGCTAAATTCAGAAAATGCAAATATTATTTGTCTGCCTTTGTGTTTCCATGAAAATAAAGCAGTATAGCTGTTGATGATTTATAGCATCACACAATGTGTGTCTGACCTGACATGATTCAGTGATTACAAATTAGGAAATTACGGCTCATTCTGCTCAATATTCTTGTTACATTAATGCAATTTACTAATTATTTACATAGGAAAAAATTAAACAGCTTTTTGCATCCTGTATTTTATGTCACTGGAGAGGACATGCCTGCAGTTGTAGGTGGTCTGAGTCTAGTTCAACTGTTATTGATGAGTGGAACAATATTGACATCAAAACTCGAGAGCTTTCATGCTAGAATTTTAAATACCATCTCGTTTCTTATCTTGAGAAGTAATATTATATATAATAATATCTAGCAAGAACTTAGAGGTCCCAGTAAGATAAAGATACCTGTTGTGCTCTTCCTTCTGGTGTGGTCTGACAGTGGACAGCTGGTATTTGGATCTTTCCCAGACCCCTGTTACTCAGCAGTCAGCTGCTGCATAAGTTGTGCACAGAAATGCTGAGGGCTTGCTTCACCACAGCTGTGGCCACAGCAAATTGGAAACCATTTTCTTCCCAAGTGAATTCAGAAAATGGCATTCTTGACCTCTGCTGAAATTTGAGGGTGCAAAGGAAGAGATGCACAATGTAGCCCTCTGCTACTCCAGGCCACCACTGCTGCTGACAGATGAGCTACATGGCATGCAGTTATATTTTATATGCCTTTATGTGCCTCGTCATCATTTCGCCTCAGCCAGCCACTAAACACTGCTCAGCTGCTTGCTCACACACCCCCTGCAGTGGGGCAGGGAGGAGAATCAGAAAAAGGTAAAACCTGCATTAAGATACATAAAGTTTACTAATTGAAGTAAATTATAATTATAAAAATTATAGTAATTTTTTTTAAAAGGAAAGAGAGAGAAAAATAAAAGCCAAGAAAGAAAAGTGCTGTCCAGTACAGTTGCTCACAATGCACTGACCGATGCCTGTGCCATTCTCAAGCAGGGATCAGCCTCTCCTGTCCAAGTCCCCCCAGTGTAGAAACTGGGCAGGCCTCCCGTGGTGTGGAACATCCTTTGGTCACTCTGGGTCAGCTGTCCTGGCCACGCTCTCCTGTCTCCCTGTGTATCCACCCCCTGAGAGCATGAGACTGAGAAGTCCTTGACTGAGAGTGAGCACTACAGAGCAGCAGCTGAAGCATCAGTGTGTTATCAACATTATTCTCACACTGAATCTGAAACACTGTGCTGTACCAGCTACGAGGAGCAAAATTAACTCCATCCTAGTCCAAACCAGGACAGTGCTGCTGACAGGCAACTATGATGTGTGTAGATATTTTTAACACCTCTTGGATAAATCATTTTTAAAGTGGCCATGCAGTATGAAGAAGAAAAAAAAGAGAAAACCTCCTCCATACCTAAACCAACAGAAATTTCAGTTAAAATCTTCACTGCCTGAATTAAGTGTGCTGTGAGATCAAGTACATTGTTTGTTGTTTACAACACATTTTCCATTAGTAGTATGGCAATGTGAAAAATGCATTTCAGGCAAAAGAAATAGCATATCTTGGCACTGTGGCTTAAGTAGATTTCCTCTTCATTGAATAGATAAATGAAGTTGCATAATGTGTTACTGAAAGTGTTGTTTCAACTGCTGCTTTATTACACTGTGGTACCCACAGGAAATAGTCCATCTCTGGTACTCACCATCAAATCCAGTTTCCAGCTGGGATGTTGTACCTGCTACACACATTTAAATGCAGCCCTGTTTTTTCGGCTATATTTCTCTTTTATATGTAAAAATATTGTTGGACTTTGCAACTCAGAAGCAGTGGTTTATCTCATTGCTAGTGGCAGATAATCGTTCTGTAACACAGCAGAGATTGCACTGACAAAATGGTATGAAAATATTTTTGAATGAGGAGGCAGAGGGGTGTTAAATATAAAGTTAAATTTCATTGTGAGTGAGGGTTGTATAGATGGGTGTTTTTCTCTTGTCCAGTAGGTATTGCAGATCTGGAGTTCAGTGCAACTTAGTTTCTATGGGTTTTAGTGGTTTTGGGAAAGTTTTATTTCATTAAAAAGGCACTGAAAGGATGGGGTTTTTTGATCCTTCTTTTGGAATGTTGGTGAAGCTCATATTGTAAATTATAATACTGAAAAATAAATAGTTCAAGAGAAAATTGCTTAATCTCTGGAGGAACAGTAGCAGCAAAAGTGCACCTATTTCACTTTAAACTTAGTAGATTGGTCAGTTTTAGCTGCTTGTTTTTCACAGAGTTTGCCAGCTTTAATTTAATTCCCAAAATATTTTCAGTAAAAAGAGTTGTGGTGCTGGAATCCCAAAGCCTTTGTTACTGCATTGCATCTTCCTGAGCTCCCCAGATTTGCAGAGATGATTTTGGGCTTTGCTGTGTTTGACATGATGTACAGCTGGAGTTTTGCAGGGTCAGCCAAGGTGATCTGAGGGCTGTGGAAATGTTCTTGTTGACTTGAACACAGCTCAGACTAGACCTTCAGAAGTAATGGAGAACAGTCCACATATATATGGAAGAGAGGAAGGAAGGAGGGAGAAGACAGAGCTGAATGAACCACTCACTTTATTCCAAAATGAAGTAGGTGCTAAGGAGGTGGCTCCAGTGTGACTGCAGTTTCTTGACTGCAGTTATCACATAATTTGTGTGTGGGCTGATTCAGTTCTCACTGGAGAGATATGGAACTTCCCATGACTTAACCAAAAGTATCATTCCTCCTGCCGCTCCCAGGCTGTATATAAGTTTTTCTGGTTTATTTTTAAGAACAAAGAACTGTGAAATGAGAGGGATTGAACCTCCAGCTTCCAAAGAGGTGCTTTGTAACTCATTTATTTTCTTAAAATCTGAATGCTTTGCTATAGCACAAAAGCTTTTAACTTTGTTCCTTGAAGACAGAGTATTTTATCAACTGCTGTGTCTTTTATACATTTCAAAATAAGTTAGCCTTGCCTGCAATACTAATAGGCATCTGTCTCATGAGGGACTTGCTTTACTTTGTAGAGAGAGGTATTTGCAATGAGCTGAAAGAGGAAAGGTCTTTTTCTCATCTGACAGAGGGTCTATTTTTCATTTTCAGCATTCAATTAGAGCACTAACAGCTTCTTGGAGAACACTATATCCAGCATAATGCATATTTTACTGTGAAATAATACTTATTTCTCTCTTATCACTTAGTATCTGTTGTTCATCCACACATTTATGAGCCTTTTTTACACAGCTATTTCTTCTTTACAGAACAGGGACAGGAAGGGGAACACTTAGCAATTCTCACATCACAAGTTTGACAGTCATTAAATGTCATCATAAAGTGACCCATTCATATTTCATGCCACTAACTGTTGATAAATGCTTTTGAAATTGTGACTCCTCTCTGCAGTATTTCATCAGAAACCACCTATGAAGCTTAGAGCTGACTGCCATATCTAATGACAAGGCTCTGCTTGGCCTGGACATGAAGGTCCAGTCCAGCTAAAAACAAGCATCTGAACAACCTAAACTGAAAAAAAAGGGGCAAGTAGCAGATCCTGCTTTTAACAGCTGGTAAAATACCTGTTCAGGAGTATTCAGAAAAAAATCTAAAGGTTGTGAAATTTGATTTCCAACTTTCACCAGGGTAAGAATAGATAGGAAATAACTTCCTTGATTTAACTTCTGTGACTTTCAGTCTCCCATCTTTCACTATGACTTGATACATAAAAGATGCAAACTGTACATGATCATTACAAGTACAGTAATTTCTTCAGTACCTGTGAGGTGAAGACAGCTGTGCTTGTAGCACTTCAGTCCAACCTGTGTGCTGGACAAGGAGGTTGAGAGGAAGCTCCTGCATCTCAGCAGGGGGAAGAAATGGTCATTAGTAACCTAATGGGATTCTCTCATCTCTTTTTAACTTGGCAAAGTTCTTATTCTGGAGATGGCATTTACAGGCTGGCTGGAGACATTCTGTCTCTGCTCGGGCTGGCTGACACTACTGCAGCTGGGAAACCACAGAGGAACCAGGAAGACCCAGTATTTTCTCAGAAACAATTTCACAGCAGTTAATTGTTAGGTACTCAAAAACCTGAGCACAGTGAATATTTGGCCATCAATAGGAAATCTTATACCTTTCCTGTAAAAGAGATTACACGTGTAATCATACATCTGGGTGCAAATATATGTATAAATGTATATACATATATATTACTATGAGTTAAGATGAGTCATGAAAGCTCAGTGAAGCTGCTGAACACAATGGCTGTTATTTGTTCAGGCTCAAAAGTAAAGCAAACTCCTTTACTGACAGCCAGGAGAGCAGTGGGATATTCAGACTGAAGCCAAAGCTGAGCAACATAGACCAAGAAATTTTGGCACCTGAATGCTAAAAGTGGTATCAAGAAGCTTATAGAAAAGACTTTTAAGCTAAGGAAAAGCTAAATATAGAAATAAGTAGTAAGGAAGCTTGGCAGTAAAACCAAGAGGTTGCGATATGACCTTGAGAACTACATGACAAGAGGGTTCCTTTGGCTAATGTGCCAGCTGGAATGAGGCAGGGAATTTGGATCAAAGAGAAGGTGTCCTAATATTAATGTTCTGATATAGTGCTAATCACACCTATAGATGCCCAAATCAGGACCCAAGTTTCTTGTCCAAATAGAAGCAGTAGAAAAGATCCTGAAAGGACATTCGAAACTGTCCGTGTAGTGACAATAGAATACATTTGAGTGCTTACACTAAATTAATCTGTAGTTTAGGTGCCTCAACCCAACTGGAAGTGAGAAGGGAAGGTGAAGGGAAGAAGCTCAGTGAGAAGAATTACAAGCAGCATGACATGAAGTGTCCATGGGTAGTGACGCATTGAAGCATTTTACAGCATAAGCAGACCTTTAGTTAGACTCTTGAAATTGTTTCAGACAGTTGTTTCATAGACTATATGTGCTGTGGGCAATGGGGATAAACTACGTGGCGTCTGCAAGCTTTTAGCTTAACTTTTACATTAAAAGCTGAAAAAGATTTTAAAAAAAGAAAAAATATTACAAGGATTTTGTTAATAGTATTTCTGTACCAAGTGTGATAGGCTTAGACAACCACAGGAATTTATCAAGCAATCGCTTTGTAAATTGGATCAGAGCTGAAATTAAAATGTGCATTTTCATTTTCATTCAGCCTCTGCTTCAGGAATTAAAAATACAATTTCTAACTAGTAAAGCACTTGTTTAAATGTCCCTTGAATTTAATAATTAGATGCAGTAGAGATGCTTCTCTTACAAGCTGACATGCAGCACTACTTTAGTGATGGAATATGGTCAATTCCAGTAAAGTCTGTGGGCACTGGTCTTTACTGGTCCACACAAGACCTCAGCTTTCACTCTCCCGGGACTATAAATTCAATTTCTGCTAGAAGGAATATACTAATATGTTAGTTATTTTCTAACTTGAGTTAACAAAGTTATTTTTGTATTGAACTGGCAGACTTTAGCCTGGAGGTTCTAAACTGGCTTCCAGTTTCATTTGCCATGTAAAACATTACTGGATACAAATGTCTGTTTATTTAACAAGATATAGGACAGACTTTTGTTGTGCCTGTACCTAAAGGAATGACTGACATGAGTAGGAAAAATATGGATATTGAACAAATAAAACTGTAGATATACTTTTCCTAATATATTTTGGTCTGTATATTTGAACTGCAAAATTTCAGAGTAAACTCTAAATTTACATTCCCACAAAAATTTTCATGTTCCGGATGCTCTGGCTCTAAGAAAGAGCAGAGAATTTAGCTGTAGTGAATCAGACCATGGATGTACGTAATCTGTCCCCTCCTGCTCAAGCATGTCTTTGTGCTAATCAAGGTGAAAGAATAATCATGCTGCAGGATCCCATCCCAGGCCAGGATGTTCCTGCTGCAGGGTTAAAGCCTGAGCTGCTCAGTTATTTGACTCTGCAGAGCTGTAAGTGTTATTTGTCTATTCAGCCTTCTGAAAGCACTGCAGATAATGTCACACAACAAACCTGAGTTAGAGTTATGTTACAAAAATATAATGCTTCCTTTTCTTCCCTTTCAGTTTATATTTCCATTTACTGTCTTTCTGCTGGGACTGTACTGGAGATTTACAGGAAAGCTCTGGCCAGTTATCCAAGGACTTTAATAACATTCACTGCTGTGTGACCATTATTGATCAGCACCAAGCATAACAGTTGTATAAATACAGATAATTGAGAAAGCTTAATTTCATTAGTAAAAATTAATGGGTATACTCTGTACTGAGAAGATAATTTTGCATAAATGTAATTAGGGCAATCAATTTGATTCTCCTCAGTCACGTGCAGTGTGCCATATTTCTTGAATCTTTTTTTTCTTCTTCCAAGCTGCAAAATTCTAGCTTTTTATTTCTAAACTTGTTTCTATTTCTCAGTTATTATTAGTGCTTTATCCTTCTCTTAATCTCCTTGGCATATGATAATTGTTCATTAAAATGTGCATCTCTAAGTTTGTAGATGATCCTGGGCATAACTAAAACAATAGACTTTGTGGAAGAAATTATTGTTTGATTCTACAATTGTAGTTGCTATGTTGTCTTAATCTAAATAACTTTCTTTTGATGATCTGTGACAAAAAGCATTTATCTTTGTAGTAAGTGCATAGCAACAATCTGTATCAACGACAAAGAAAGCTATTAAAATGCCAGTAAGTTTTGAATATATAACCAAATGTATCTATAGACAGGTTTATTAAAAATTAAATCCTGTTTTTTGAGCAATTTTAGTTATGAACCTAGTTATTATAAAGATTTAGATTCAGAATATGTTATATATTTCTTCAGAATTTAAATTATTTTACTAGGATGCAACCATTTAGAAGAAATGTAATTCAACTTTTAATCCTATAGTAGATAACACAGTATTTGTCTGATTATTATAAACTAACTGTGTGACTTGAGCACCAGAAATATCATATTACAATTTTCAAATTAACACCCAACTTCTGGAACATTTGCATAGAATACTCTGACTAAATAATTACCTATGGTTTTCAAATCTGGAATTTAAAAAACAATAACAACAACATTTTTAAGCAGAACAGAATGTCAGCTTTTGAGACACATCTTTTAATTAGGAATTGGACAGGAGTATGAATTCTTGGCTTGCCAAGGACAACTGTAACATTTAGGAGGGAGAGGGTTTGTTAGAATCATTTGCTTCCCCATAAGGTGAAGATTACGTGTTTGCATGATCCCAGTATACAATCTGAAAATAACGGCACAAGTTTTCAGAAAAATATTGTTTCAACTCTCTTCAGAAGACCTTTTCAAGTACTCGTGACTCCTGGCTAACTGGACTGCCAGAGCTCACAAGCAGGGCCTATGTGCTATGGACCACCTGGAGCAGGGCAGGTGCCAGCAGCTCCCCAGGTACTGAAAATACGAATTACACCCGTGCTTGTGTGTCTGTGTGTGCTGAGGACGTTCACCCAGGCACTGAAGCATGAAGGATTCTAAACGTGTGCGCTTTCACGCGTATTGTGTATTTTGCTTTTCAGATATGACGTTCCAGAAATGTGAAATGCAAAATTATGGTCCATTAGCCCATCTTCTGGCCTCCAGGTCTATATTCTATCAAGTCTTTGGTAACTGTTCTTAACAGCCATCCATTATCTTCATGTTAAAATCTCTCTTGAGTTTTGATATGGTTTATCTGCTGCACCAACTGTCTCTTTCATTTATTTTTCCTCCTGAAAATGCTTCAAGTTACACCCACATGCCTGAGTAAATAAGTAGAAGGCTTGGTGGATTAGATCTTAAAACATTTTGGCTACCCAGAGTTCAGGCTTGTGTTTCTACATCAGGCAATTTTTCCATTAGTTTTATGTGTGCTGAAATGGGGCTGTGACACAGCTGAATTTCAGAGCAAGCTTTTAAGAGGAGGTTTGTGTGCATTTCATAAAATTGTCTCAAGCGCTTTCTACAGCTTTTGCAGTAATTGAATCAACCCAGGAAATCAGCATTGGAATGTTGCCTTTCATCAGCTGGAAGAGAAATAAAGAAAATTTTTAGAAAGTCATAGTGGGGGAGAAAACATATTTTTGGGATAATTTGGGGAATATTGAGCCTATGAAATTATTTCAGCTAAATTTTGGAGCTTTTTCCGAAGCACAGCTTAACAAAAGTGAATAGCATTTGGTGATATACTGCCTTAATGGCTAAGCCAGGATTCAAATACACCCAAACTTTTCTTAACAGTTCAACCTGTGTCTACTTTTAATTAGTTTCATGATGAAAAACAGAAACTAAAACTGTTGCTCCAGCAGAAAATCCACTTTTATGCTTGAATGGTCAGCTATAATGATTATGCAAACTAAAATTACGCACATTTCCTTTTTATTGCTCTAACTACAGAGAACACACTGCTGCAACCTCAAGTTCTTTCATTTTCTATTTGTTTCTTCAAAGAAAGCAAAGCATTTTTAATTCTAGAAATCAGGGGGTTTTTCCAGTCCTATATTTGAAAATGTTTCAACAATCTCAGTGATTTCTTGGAAACCTTTAGTTTTTTTCCTCAGCTTCACATATTTTGATATAATCTCTACTGCAGCTACTGATTAGATAAATGGGGAAAATTCAGTACCGGATCCTGAAAACACTATGGCTTTTCCATGTATTTGTTTAAAAAAAACCCTGTCTTTGTCATGATCTTAGGGCTGAGATTGTTTACACCACACAAGCCATCTTAACTGCATGAAAGATAACAATTCTGCCTTCATTAGAATCTGATGGGTCAGAAGTATGCTACTGAAACAAACATCAACAAAACAACAACACAAAAACAAACAATCCCCAGAACTCAAGAGCTTAAGCATGTCCGTGGTTGTACAGCTACATCCTGCAGTGACGCCCTGAACAAACCTTAAAGTGAAAATAGTTAGAAAATGAGGCTGAGCACGAGGGGAAAAAAAGCATTAGGATGTAGCCAAATATGTCACAAAGATTAACAGATTGTTTGGAAACTTTGGTTGATCTTAGCTTCTGCCATACATATTCCTGAGGCAAAACCTGAATACAGTAATTAATTCTTTATCATTGTGTGGTTTACTCTTTTGAAGTTGACTGAACACTTGCACCTTCTTGTAATATCCTGTACTGGATGCTAGATTTGGGTTTTTTTCCAAAGAAGTCTGAAACTTCTGAAGGATCATCACTTAATCTATTTTATTTAATTTTCTTTTAATATTAGAAAATATGTTCACTCATTCCTCAGAACACTGACCTCTTCTCAGAGTCCCCCGTCCAATTTACCTTAAAATGTGGTCTTTATCATGGGACACTTCATCAGCATTTTAAAATAAAGTTCTGAAATGGAATCTGAGACAAACATCCCAGATTTAAAACATGTACTTTCTGCCTCTAAAAATTGGTATAAAATTGTAATGGGAAAATAAAGCCTTCTACTTTCAAAAGAACTCTGGGCAATAGCTAAGGAATTGATGATCCTAATTCAGGGAATGAGGACACAGATATTACCATTGTATGTCTGAAATGGTCTGTCACAAAGATAACACAGCAGCTGCTTTTATGACAAATGTTTTTTATTTCAAAAGTTACAGTTCTATTAAACTGATAAATAAAAGCTCTTGGATTAGATTTCTCTGCCTCTCCTTCACCCAGAGCATTAAATCTTCACTTTTTAGCTGAAGTACGGGTATTCTGTAAATGTGCATCCATAATTAAGTTAATCTTATACCGTGAGTACTTAATTCTTTGGGGCTTCTCCAGCTCCAGCAGAGACCTATCAATGAGGGCAGGGGCACTCCTGGCCCTGGACATGGAAGTACCAAGTCTACTTTGTATTTTTAGAGTATTTTTACAGTGTAGGATTTGTCAGTCCCTACACAGTTCTCTGTCAGTAGTGAAAGCTCTTCAGAGTATCTCAAGATTCTTCAATTGATTACTTGAGAAAAAGCTTCCACCAGAATTTCTGCTCTTGATTTCTTAAAGTGTGATATGTTTTTAAAGCTGTTTGAGAAGCTGTACTCAAAAACCTTTGCAAGCAGAGACAAATCCTTAAACACTGGTTGTTTTATGATTTCTTAGAGTTCTGATACTTCTTAACAGCACTACAGAAATGGCAGAAAGTCACAGGGAAAATGTTCTGTTTACGAACTTCCTACCTGTCTCTATCTTGTTTCAAAACAAGATATGGTTTGTGATTTATATGTTATCTGGCATCCAAAATGTCATATAATCCAAATATCATTAAATGCAGAAAGGGGCATTGGTCATTCTCTAGATGAGGGTGTCTGCCTCTCTATTTAGTTTGTTAGAATTTCCCATTCTAACAAAATCCACATGATAGCATTTGTAGAAATAGAAATGGCAATGATACCTGACACGGGTACTCATCTATTTATCCTATGGCTGCTTTCACACCAACCACTTCAGAACAATTCCTTTCAAATTTCTTGATTCCCAAAATAATACATATAACACACAGCCATGTGCACATTAGAAATATATATATAAAGTCTATTTTCTTTTTGCTGCATCCCATCAAAAGATGATACAACACATTGGAGCTGTATTACCTACACAGCTTGCGATGACAGACACCAAAATTGTTTAACTTCTTCCTTATTTTGATGGATGTAGCATGAGTTTGGCAGTGTGAGTTGTTGTTCCCATCCAGTATACCTGAGAAGGTTCTTGCTATTCTCCTCAATTAAGCTCTTTGAAGGCTCAAACTATCTATAAATGCAATCTCTTAATTATTTGCTTTTTACCCTGACTAGAAAATAGCAGTTCCATAAAATGAAAACTGAATTTTTGGTCTGCAGACTAGCAGACATTTAATAGATAAATGGAATTCAGGTTAAATGATAACACAGAGCAGAAACTATCTGATTCAAACTGAAATTCTCTGTCATTGGTACAGATATTCCCATTATATCTGATTGCCAAATAAGTGTGCCTCTCACAAGGGTCACTTAAATCCTAGACTTTATAAAATTGGACATCTCTGTATTGATGTGTTGTAGGTTAACCAAAGGTCTGATCTGAAGTACTCTGAAGTAAATAGAAACCTTAGCACTGATTCTAGTAAGCTACTTTCTAGACTTTGAAAACTCTCAGTCTTTGGGGAATTTATTTATCTGGATAAACCTAGACCTGAGAGTTAAAAACAGGGAACAATCAAGTTCTTTGACATTAGATTGCCAGTAGTGTGATAAGATTTGACTTCCAGCAAAGAACTCAGCTGAGCTGGAGACTTAGAATCATAGAACCATTTAGTTTGAAAAAACCTGTAAAATCATCAAGTCCAGCCATTAACCAGCACAACCAAGTCCACCACTACACCATGGCCCCAAGTGCTACATCCACACATCTTTTAAACCCCTCCAGGAATGGTGGCTCCACCACTGCCTGATTATCCACATTACATAGGGTTCCTAATTTTAGAGTAGGAACTGGGTTTCATTAACATTGGTAAAGTCTCTAAGATATCAGAGCAAAAAATGCAAAGCATCCTTTATTATGAGTTTAGCGGCAATTTTCTATATCAAAATAATTTGTGCTTGCTTAGCATCCAGGTTGATCTCTACACGTCCTGATAAACAATTTTTTGAGATTTATTACTTCACATATATTCAGTAACCTAAGCGAATATGGGTTGCAAAGTAATATGAGGGTAGCAGAGTTCATTGCCTTTGCACATTTACTAGTCTCATTGTCTTTGATAAATTAATCAGAGTAGTAAGAATCAGACAAGGAAGTTTATTGGATAGGGTAGAGCTGAAAAGTCAGGAAAGTTGCAAGTCTAGTGAAAATGGTTTAATAAAATCGACCAGTTTCTAGTGCATTGTTTTTGAGTTGGATGTCTCCTATGGCACAGTGAAGTTTAAAATCCTTACCAAACTTTAGCATCATTCATGCTTTGACTGAGACTTGAACCTGGAGCACAGCAGTTGACGAGACTCAAGTGCAAAGAAGGATGAACCCGAGGGAAATCAGAGGCATGAAAGTTGTAGCAAAACAAGAGTGTGAACTCTTGTGGGCAGGTAAGAAGTGCAGCTGCGAAGCTTTGAACAGCTTCCTGTTCAAGTGTTGTGGGGAATGTAACAGTAACAAGACTCTTTCAAACATTGATCTCTCTGTGTCTTTCAAGCATTTGTTTTTCAGTAGTTAGGGTTTCATTGCAAGCAACACATTTTCAATAATATCTCAATAGAAAAAAATTTTTGTACTGTAGCAGTGTTAAATTGCTCTATTTATTGGACAAAAATGTTATGCACTACAGCTTTTCTATTTTATTTAAAAAGATATCTTAAATGCACCAAGTATTTTATCCATCAGAAAGTTCTTTTTGAACCAAGTGACTCAGTGATCCCAGTTTTCCAGTAATGATTCTGATAGTAGCAGGAAGATCTGAATTCTCACCTCATTTCAGGACCTCATACAAAAAAGGTCTTGAGGTTGTTTTGAGTGCCATGACTTACTTTTCATGCTGTTTCGTGCTTTGTAGAAAAATGTAATTATAGACAGATTTGTGTCTGATAGAAACAAGGAGCCAAAATTCTGAATAAACTTAAACTGTTGATGACTGATGTTAATATATGGTAGTTGAACATATTGATTTTCATCCAGTGAAGCTGCCTGGATGAAAATGAATTGTGCTGGTTGGAGGAGCCTTTCAGGACTCTGGTCCAGAAATATAATCTTACTTCTTTTGGGCAGAACTGTACTGCCCAATCTGGCACAAACCTTGCAGCAGTTCCCAGTCAGTTACCCAGAAATGGCCCTTGTGAGCTTTTTCTGCCCTGCTGTGCAACAGGAGCCTGGGAGCACAGGGGTGTGGGTACCCAGCCTCCCTGTGCTACACCAGGTTTAGAGCGAAAGTGCTTGTTAAATATGTGCCTTATCATCAAGAAACACAATAAAAGAATGATTAACGCTGGCACAAGCTGCCCAGAGAGGTGGTGGATGCCCCATCCCCAGAAATACTCAAGGTCAGTTTGCATAGGGCTCTGTAAATAATTTAATTTCCTATTAGAACATCCTCAAAAAAGCTCCTGTGCTTTCCATTTGTTATTTTGGTGTTTGGGGATTTTTTAGAGTGTACAGGGATGTTGCCAAACACCATTAAGATCTATCAGTATGAATATTTTTTCTATTTAAAAGAGCTTCAGAGAAAGTGAAGGGATAATTAGAATGTTCTGCTAATGTTTGGTATCAGATTTGCAGTGAGATAAATTATATTTTATATATCTGCCTTATTTTCCTCATTTCTATATGCTAATTGTTATTGCTATGCCATATTTCTTTTGACTAGGAACAAGGCATTTCTTAACAGATAAAGAATTGTTTCACTTAGGTTATCTGTAACACAGATGTAAGCAGTGGGAATTTTTGTCTCTGATCTACGAGACTTTTGTTGCATGTAAGATGTTCATTGAAGGAGTTGATATCTTGTTCTGCAGCAAAATAGAACTTTTCCTGTTAATACTACTGCTCTTACTTAACTTTCTACAACTGTTTTGTATTCAGAAGCAATCAATTTTACATATATATATATAAACATTATTATATAGGGAGTTAATCATAACTTTTTGATTTAGGCACTTAACTCACTGAAGTTGCTTTCATAAATTTCTTGTACTGAGCCTATGCAAGGATCTGGCCTGGGAGTATGTGAGGGAAGAAGGTAAAATCTGAACCTGGTTTTCATCACCTCTTAGCTAAAATGTTTCTCAGTTTGAAAGTTATCTTAAACTGCATTGCAAACTGAAAAAGGTGCTTGTTTATTTTGCTGAAGTAATTTCAGACTAATAGTGAGTGATTAAGAGCATAACATCACTGACGTTGATTAGGCACTGTACTTATACTTTTCTCAGTTTTCAGGGAAACATTAGTTACATTTGCATCTTGTTGCTAAATGAGATAGGAAAGAAGTTCCGTGAATTTATTTTCATGACATCATGGCAGAGTTAAGATTCTTTAAATAGCAAGGCATCCTATTAGACATGAACGATTTTGAAAATAATTACATCCATTTTAATGAGGGGGAAATACTTTACTGTCATTGCACCACTGTTCTGCTACACGGTGTGTTTATAATCAGCTTTTTGATTTCTGCCTTCCACACCAAGCAGTCCTGAGTGCTCACAGAGCACTCTCTGTGGAGGAGTTCTCACCTTCAGGGGAACTGAGAGGAGGCCACCCTGCCCTGCCAGAACAGACTGACTGCAAGGGGTTATGCGGGTAAAAGGATAAATGTGAAGTTTGGGTTTAAGTAGGCTTAGAACTCTCTCCATTTTAGCACATTTTTTGGTCAGAGTATGAGGTCTGGTAACCTTGAAGAGACATATTAAAAAGATGTTAGGAATAGTATTAAAGCTCTGATTTTAATAAGAGGGACTGTAATTTCACCATAAATGATGGAAGGTATGCTTAACACCATTTTCCTGGTGTTTGAGTAACGTAATGCATTTAGTGAATAAAATGAATTCATGATAAAGAAAATATTGCTCACACACTATAATTCAGACTGAAAAACTATTTACTCAATTGCAGGCAAGCTTTTCATAAAACAGATGAATAATTTATGTCACTTTTTGCTGCTAGTTTTTTATATGCCTTCTAGTACCCCATAGTCCTTCTCAGATAGCTATTTACAGTTTTATACAGAAAGAGATTAAATGCCTGATTGAAGGTCACGCAGGAAGACTAACAAACCCAGGAATTAAACAGAGATCTGTAATAATTATCTAGTTTTATATTTACTTAAAACAATTTTCTAGCACTTCAATTACGGCTGTTTGGTTGAGCAATAGCCAAAGTCAAGCCACCTTTCCCAGCTTGGGAAGGGACCTGTGCTTTTCCGTTACAGATAATGTTTCCTCCGTGATGACAAGCTGTAATCAGAACCAAAGATTGTCTTAAACGAGACTGTATCATAAACTCATGTGATTTTCACAATATCTTAGCTCCTTACAAGACCTGATAGAATGTTATTTGATGTAGTCTCAAAATCGAAAGTTATATTTTGTCAGGCATTTTTTGCCAGTGAATTTTTCAACAGACTTTTACTTTAAATAACTTTAGATATTTTCTATGCTATGGAGAAGTACGTCCTCTGAGGAGCTTTATTTGCCTTTTCCCTTGCCAATTCAATGACAAAAATATGAACTGAGAACAGGGAGAGAAGAGAATAAAATGTAAAATTCAAATGACTGATGCTTTTTCTTACATTGTAATTTTTTCATGCTTGAGTAGATAAAAACAAAAAAACCCCCTGCAGTTCCTTCTCTGGTTTTTGTAATTTCTGAGATTTAGCAGTGGGAACACAGACACTCTGGGTATTCTTTGTACATTTGGGAAAACATGAGCATGTATTTTAGGTTGTAGTATCCTATTGGAAAAGAATTTATCTCTGCTGAATCCTTTTTAAAAGCAAACCCAAAACCTCGCAATTTTTTTCTGAGACTTTCTCTTCATCTTAGGTACATGAAGTTGTTAAGAAAGAATGGATGATTTTTTTGAGTATTTTCACATCTGGTCTCATTCATTTCAAAGAAACAGCTAGTAAGTTCCAGGGCATGGATTATTCCCCTGGAATTCGGCTGTGTTTCCAGTATACCCTTCACAGCTGTTTGACCTTGCTGCTTTCCTGCCCATAAAAGCTGTATTTGCTATAGAACTGCTGGCTCTATGAGAAACAATCCATCAGTTTTACAGATGCTACAAACACTTCAATTCTCTACAAAGTTAACAGTATCACAGTGACTCTCACATTACCAGTTCTATTTTCAAATAATTGACTTAGGAACAGGTATTATTTGGCCCAGCTCACGGCCACATCAGGCCATGCACCTCGTGGCCCAGGGCTTGGGGCAGAGGATGCTCTGTGGCCACCACAGCAAGCTCTGACCCTGGGCCCTCTCTCATCTCCCAGCTCAGATCAGGATGGGGACTTTTAGGTCAGTCACAGAGGAAATATGTGAAGCTTCGTGGTGAGGTCCCTAAGCCTAGATTGGCCAATTTAAAAATAGAGGATTAATTACTTGAAGCATGGATACTACAGACTGGCTTCTTGTCTTGAGTGCCCACCTAGAAGACAGAGTCATGGTTCTTCTACCTCAAGGAATCTGTGATTTTGTTGTTGTTGTTGTTGCTGGCTTTATTTTTTTTATAATTATTATTTTTTTTTAGCACAGTAGAAAATGTTCCAGAGCTGCAGGTGAAATAGCCACACCAAATCTTACATCTTTGAATGTTCTCCCAGAAAGCCCCTGCAAGCTGGGAAATAATGGTAATTAAAAGGTGGTCATGTGCTCTAAACAGGGTTCATCTAATGCTGAACTGCTCTAAAACTCAATCTGCTGACTGTGAGCTCTGTTCTTCCTAAGCACAGGTGGTCTGACCCCAGACTCGAGGGGTCAGCAACAGGGGTGCAGGGCACCAGGGACCAGGAGCAGCTGAGTAAGGGAGCAGCAATTGAGCTTAATGCTTGAGGCACTGCTCCACTGATGTCAGAATGCCTGCCTCGGCTAGGAAACCTCTGGTGAAGTTCATATATTAATTCCAGTGTCATTTATATCTGAGTCCCTCAGTGGAAAGACATAAAAAATTTTTGAATCTATTCTAAATTGAAGTATTTATGATGAAATATTGAGATTTTATTGATGTCACATTTCATAAATCTAGGGGATGCTGGTATTGTCAAACTAATATTAAAAAGGGAGAAAAATATCTGTCATCTTTGTCATCATCATCATCACTTACTCTGAGCACTTTGACATAAAAAGACTAATCATTTCCTGAGTGCTAATTTTATCAATTAAATAATGGCAGAAGTGTCATGTACCTTATTATTCAATACATATAGATACAGACATATTCAATGTTGTGCAGTAAAACAGTAAATAATTTATCAAGTGACTTGTTTGTGAATGTTCTGTAATCAATTTAGAATTTTCTAAAAGTGAGTTTCTTATTTTCGACTGTTATCTAAATCACTTCTGTGAATTTCTTTGCCAGTTACTCAAGCTATAACCTTTTCTGAGAACTGTCAGCTAAGGTTGATAGTTTTAATGTCAGTTGTGAGAAAGGGATTTTGCATATATTAGGCTTCTATTCTTATAAACTCATAACAAAGTCTTAGATTAAAATGTGAATTTTGTGTTTAAATTGAGGGGTGTCCCCCCAACAAATATTGTTCATTGATGCATTGAGAGCAATTCATACTGGCTGGAACATGGGGATAAATTTAACAAGAAAGGAGTGGTGGCCACAGCAAAATGTTTAGCTGTGCAAAAATATTCTATAGAGGTCAGCAAATAACATGCCTGTCCTAATGCTGCCACTAATAGAATATAAGTCATGTGTTCTAGTGGTGAGAGCTGTGCAATGTATTTTTGGACAATATATTTTCTTGAAGGGGTTTTCGAATCTGCTGTTTAGAAGGGATAGCAACACTGGCTGGATTGTGTGTTAAGAGCAGTGTACAATTCTTTTTCTATTAGGTTTTCACAAACTCAGTATATAGGATATCTGTGAATCTATTTATATGCTTCTTATGAGCATAAACCAAATATTATTTGTGCCGTGACTTTTTGAAAGTATAGCAAAATATAGCAACTAGAAGAAAAAAAATCCTTTTTTTTTTATGCAGAATTCTAATCCAGTTTTGTGGTGAAAACTTCTACTTTTCATCTAAATTCACTCCTATGTTTCAAAGTGAAAGTAGAAACACATGCTAGACTAGTTTGATCTGTTGTGCCATGTATTTCAGTACCATAAATTAAATCTAGATATCTCAGTTAAAAAATCTGAATTTTAAAGAATATCTTAGTCAAAATATCCTTTTCTTTTGGCCTATATTTGTCATTTCACTGGTTTAACTGTATTGAGGTTATTGGCATAAAAATATTGAGTGCTATTCTTGTTAATCATGGCTGAAATTACCTTAAAAGCAAGATTAATGGACTCCACACTTTGCCCTGGTCTAGAAAATGAACATAAATCAAGACATGGTGCTTTTCTTTCTCACATGCATGTTATATATAGAGTAAGCATTTTCTAAACCACTTGGAAATGTTCCTGATCAATGTTAGCGGTAAATCGTCATATAATCATTACGTTGCTTAAAATTTAGGATACATTTGGAGAATTCTTTGCATATCAGTTTAATTACTTTTCAGAGATTAAAATACTGGGTTTTAATTATGTTGTTCCAAAGAAAGACAGAAAAACAATAAAGTATTTTCTCTGTCATCCTTTAAGTCATTAAGGTGATAAGAAAAGGGCACTACGTTTGAGTCTGTTCAGGGATGTGGAGAATGCAGGTAAATTGGGTAACATTTTGTGGAATTTAGGGATTCTGTTTGTGATTGCATGGGCTAGAAACCACTGGAGCTGCAGTTTAAATGCCACTTCAGAGCAAAACCAGCTCTGATCCCAGAACTGGAATTGTCAGTCCTAGCAATAACAGCCCCCAGCTTTGCTAGTCTCATAAACATCCTGTGGAAAAACCAGGCTGCAACCCTTTCTGGGTTTCCAAAGAAAGGTGCAATATATGTTCCATTCCTTTGATCTAAGGTTTGCTTCCAATTTTGTACATGCATTTTTAAAAAGTCACATATACCCCTTTTAAAAGCTCTCCCTGAAAGCGTGGCACACAAGATTACTCTGAGACACACTTGGTTTTCCACTGTATTACACTTTGTAGATCCTGAAAGGGACTAAAAGTACTTTAGGTTGCAAACATTTCTGCCATTACTGCAGCTGATGCATTAAAGGGAAACAGATTTGTTCACATCCAGACTTAATGCAGTCTTTTCTTAAAGTGTCCCCCATATGACCCCATATAAGAGTTCTTTTTTTCCACCGTGGGACCTGAAAGCAGTGCTGTCTTCTGATGGACGTTCTTCATTTCGGCCATGGCTTCCATTCCTCTTAGGCTTTTGACCTGAGCTCTGCCTTCTGGCTTGCTCTGTGTTTGGCTTGGTGAGTTAGAGCTTCATGCTCTCCTGCTCCTCTCTTAAATATTTTTTTTTTCTAACAAAGCAACAGTAAGAATAGTTCTAGGATTTTTGCCAAAAGTAACTTCCAGCTCTGAAATAAATCAGGAAATATTTCTACCTTTCTTAAAGCTGAAGCTTCCAGATTCCTCAGAGCACAGATTGCATTCCTGAATATCCACAAGGCACTTAAAACTTCAAAATGTACCTTCACAGAACTGGAAGTGTTCGCAAATCTCACTTCTTGTTTGCTCTGAATAAAGGTGGTAGCTTTGCAAGAGACCAGGCAAAATGGATTTTGTTCATCTAATCTCCTTAAAGAACAAGAGAAAAGATCCAAATAATACTTCTTAATTGTACGTTATAAATGAGCAGCCACTGTGAAAATTGACTTTTAGCTGAATAAAAATCTGGCTTTCCCATTTTTAACATGGACATGAGAGAGAATCTCTACTGAGCTTTCCAGTACCCAGTACTATTATTTTAATTTCAAACCAAAATTACTTAAAGTCTGTAGATTTATATAATAACCATGATTTTATGTCACTGTGTTGCCACTTTCCAGCTATTCTGTAATCTCCATACATCTTTTTGATGCAGGAAATGCATCTACCACATGATTTCAAAATGAAATATTGTGTTACTGTACTATGGACTGTGCAGCCTGAAAACTCTTTACTGAGGCAGGCATTGAGAATTCTTTTCCTTAGACCAGCAGTTGTTTGTGCTCACTCACTGCCTAATCACTGAGTCTCTCATTTAGCAGCAAAAGTAGAGCAAAGCATGAATTAGCAGGAACACTCAGTCACTGTCCCTTTTAATGCCATTCTTGCATTAAAGACCAAAAAACTTTCACAGATAAACATCATTAGGGTAAATACTGGAAGAAAGGAAGATTAGGCAGGCTAAGCCGTGCAGGCAGATAATGACCTACTCTTAGACTGCCATGCCATCATGTCTAAAACACGTTGAAGCCTGATGAACTTGTGAATGGCACAAGTTTTTCAGTGTCTGAGTGAAATCTCATGAGGCTAGAAATTTGAAGCATTTGTACAAGAGTAACTTGTGTAATGAATTTTCAGGTTTTAGAGAGCAAGTTGCGCATGATTGTTTTAGTCCTGTGAAAAACTTTTGGGTGAAAGCATCACAAAATTTTAATATAATCAATCTATATCACAGGCCTGGGCTAGTCAAGATCTTAATTAGAAGTTTTAACCAGCCTATAATAAAAATATGATGATGATGAAAACTGTGAAATAATGTTGCTAATTTTTTCTTTCTTTTTACTAAATTTTGTATGAATGCCAGCCTTTATCAGTACACTGCAGGTGAATTAGTCATGCAACAGGTATAAATGGATACCTGAAATGAGAAGCCTTTAAAACTATGGTTTTACCAATACTGCTCCTTCTGATTGCTCTGATTCCTAAATTCTTTCAACAGCTAGAAGGGAGGTGGTTATTTCTGCACTGTAGAAAAGGGATTAGGAGAACTATGGAGTTCACTTATTTATGGTCACTTCCACAGATTTTACAATTACTGAGCAGTGCATCGAAAGCCTCTGTGCATAATTCACAGGCTCATTGAATTTTCATCTTGAGTTTATTTTCTGTTTATCAGAAGCTGTGAATTTAAACTCCTTTTTTAATAATACCCTTTGCAAATTTAATCATAAATAATACGATAGTCTGCCAAAGCATATAGGACATCACATTGCCATGCTAAAGAAATTAGACCATGTATAAAAAAATCTGTGTAATGGAATTTTTTGTCAAATGAAATAATGCTTTGTCTGCCACCAACATAAAGCCTTTTTATGTTGAGATGAATGTCAGAACAGGTTTATATTTTCTCGAAGTTGCTGTGTTTAATCTTTCTAGGTACTTCATAATAACTAAGAGATTGTACGTAGAATGAATATATAATTCATTTTTCTGACCATGCTAATTATTTGGCAAATTTGAAAACTCAACTTTCTCTTACATTAGAGTTCCTTTTATTTCAATTTTTGGTACTCTCACTGGTGTAAGGAGAATCTCACTTAGCTGTTAATCTTGTTGCAAAATCAAATAATCCTTTCATCCTCGGCCTTATAAATTAAGGTGTTATGTTGTTGTCCTACCCTTTAAGGTAATATTTATTTCAACAACTGAAATTAAAGCTTTTGAAACCAGGAATCTAATGATGATGGGGATGCAAACTGTATTGCACAAGTAACTGTTGTGTTCACAAAAAGCCCATACTAAAAAATAAGGGCTGTAAGTGCCTCTTTCATTCTGTTTGCATTTCTGTTAAACGAGAGAAAATAACATATTCTCCTGCAGTTTCCTGAGCTTTGTACATTATGGCTGTGAATGAATGACCTATTCCTACTAGTTCCACTTTATTGTTTCTCAGATTTACTGCTCACGCTGTGAAATATAAATCCCATTTACCTCTTACAGAAATCTCTTTTCTGTATTTTTAAGTGAGTCTATTAATCTAATTGGTGAAAGGGACTTATCACTAGGGGCCTTGTCTTCGCAAGAATAATTCTTTAAAAACACCATGTTTTGGTGAATTGGGAAGTGTCCAGAGGTTTCCTGCCTGGAGGCCAAGACCTCAGTTTCTTGATACTTACGTAGCTCAGCAGCTGGAATCCTTGCTATGATATTGCAAATGAGTGAATTGAAAATATTAGTGTCTCTCACTTGCTAATCCTCCATGTCAAATGTGAAATACTAAAAATGCATTTTAGACTTCAATTTTTTTACCTAAAACATAAGTTTTAATAGTCCATTGCTTTGAAATGTATCCCGTTTACAGAGTTTAGCACACAATAAACACCTACATAATAGATGGGTTGGGTCCAAACAGGAACAAACCTTTGTAGCCTCTCAAGCAATATCCCACCATGTATTGCTTATTTTCATGCTTACCTCCAGATCTGCAGTTTGGGAAAAAAGGTAGAGACACTCTCTGGCAAACCTTTGGAGAAAGAAAAGCAAATTACAAAGTTAGAAACCCCTTCCTGAAAATACACTGCTTTAGGCAATCTCAGCTTTAAGCTTAAGGTTTGATACGTGAAAGGAATTGTGTAAACATGAGGGAACATGTGGTCACCAAGGTCGAAGGAGTACAAATGTTTAACACCTTAGGGATTGAAATCCTCAGCTTAAATTGTATTTGGAAGCAATGTGGAAAGCATTGAAAAATCTCAGGTTGTATTTTCCACTGCTCTGCCTTTCTATAAGCTGCTGAAATGTAGTAAATAGAGAAAACACAAGGCAAATTTAGTGAATGACATGAAGAAAACAATTTAATATCTATGTTACCTAGTGCAATACTGTCCATTGCAAAATATGAAATAAATTTATACCTATCAAAAGAATATTCTCATGCTGAAGGTCCTTTCATGGAAGCATGTATAATCCTACTCTTTGAAAATTTGGACCTGATCCTTGTGTTTCTATTTACAGCACTTTCACATGATTTTTATTGCTTCTAACTTGAAAGTCTAATACCTGGTACAGGTTTCTCATGATTAAAACTACCTCGAGAAAGATTTTTAGTGGTGCCTTTCTTTTATCCTACCACAGCTCCCGTGTCTATCTGTTCCTCAGTGACTCATCTATCTCCTGTGTTTTCTACCAAAATCTCTTCCTTTCATTTCTGCATGGGAAATCATTTGGGGTTCCAGCATTTTGAACAAGGATGAGCAGTAGTATTGTTAAGCTGGAGTGGCTTTGTGGCTGCCATCAAGCTGGTTTCTGACCTTTGAAACATTGGCTCCAGTAACAGATTTGGGAGATCTACACAGTTCCCTTAAGAATCTGCTGTTTTCATAAAATTAATAAGGTTCTGTCCATTAATCACTGTTGCAAGCTCATGTGGATACATTGGTCAGGATTAGGCAGAAAACAGTTATTCCCATGAATGTTTAGGTTTTGAGTGGATCACTGCTAGCAGAATTTTTTCATGAGTTTTAAAATAAAACCGTCTTTGTTCAGTTCGGAATTTTGATGTTTTGGCATGGAAGACAGGAAATAGAGAAAAGGGAGCTTTGTGATTACGTTGTATAAGCTTCAAGAATTTTTTATTCTTCTCTAATCACTTGAGACATATTCTGCCCTCATATCATGTGGTCTGTTTTCCCTCAGACTGGACAGTTGTCTTGGTGGTTTGTGGATGGAGATAAAGGATGTGAAGTAGCTGCAAATCCCTTCAGGATACGCTTGAATGGCTTGTACAATGTGCAAAGCAAGCACAGGAGGTGTGCTGTGCTCTGCTGTGTGTAAGAACAATTTGGAAAGCAAAAAAGTCATCCCAATTTAGACACATTTCACCAAAAATTATGCAAAAGAGCTTGTCAAAAAAGACAGTTCCCTACAGTAGAACTACGACTATTTAATCTGTAGGTTCCATGTGTTCAGGATATCCCAGGCACGAGTGCCAGCTATGTATCACACCACGGCCTTCACCACAACCTGCCAAGGTCACTGGACGTGCTGCAGGACTCTGCTCCCAGGGGGAATTGAATGATGGCTTACAGCAGCTTGTTTGCTCTTTCATTTGATGAACTAGCTGTGATTTTCTGAGTGTCGTGCAGCCATAAAGAAACTACTATCAGCATCCTCTTTAAATTAACTTCCATTTTGTGATTTGTATCAAAGCATAACGTCTTTTTATGGCTCACTTTTAGTGTGGTGACTATGGTTGGAATAACTGGTTAGTGTTAATAATTACACTGTATGGAATAGGATTTCTCAGCTTTGTCTTTGGGATTGCACTTGCAAATCCTTCAGCGGTGCCAGCCGCATGCCACCGATGAGAAGTCTGGTATAAATCTCCATTTTTGGCTTCTAATGGGAATTTTTTTAAGGGATCTTTCAAGATGGAGTGATGAGGGGTTCATTTGGTAGATTTTGTTTTAAAATACCACTAAGACCAAAACTGTTTTCATGCACTGTGCTCTCTGAAATCCTGTTGAGAGTAAATGAGATGGAAGAAAAAAGCAAGATCTTAGAGCATGACAACTACATTTTAATTCTACTACCCACCAAAGAAATGCTTTTAATAGTTGTGAAACATAGCATTTATTTCACTTGAACCCGGAATGAAATACAGCAATGTTTCCACGTTCACAGAAAAAGAAATGTCTTTCCATTATGTCTCTGTTAGAGACAACTTTTAGATAGTGTTAATTTAATATGTTGTGGTCTAGGTTTTTGTTATGTTATGTTAGAAGTAAAGGCTGTGTTAAAGGACAATGGCTATGAAAGAACATCAAAAGAGACCATGAATTTCTGCTACAAAATGCTGTGTTCTTAGTGATGACACTTAATTTCGAATATTTTGGTATACAAAGAAGTGCAAAATTATCACAGGAAGACTTGAGGCCATAAGTAGAAATTATATCCTTTACTGGTGTAAGAAAAACTATATGAAATGTTTCTGTTTCTTACTGTCAATAATATAAGAGGTAAAAAAGGAAAATAGAGCTATTTTCAGAATTTATAAATTCAGCTATTAGATAAACAAGTACCCTACCTTTCTCATTAGGTGTTTATCGGTTTTAAAGGAAAGCAAGCTTGAAAGACACTGCTACTTCTACCTGAAGAAATGTGCTAAATGCACTAAAGCCCAAGACAAATCATACAAAACTGTTTTAGAGAGATGAACAACTTTACATATTATTTTTAAAGTTGATTGCTTATCTGCCTTCTTGATTTATACATAAGATAGGAATTTTTCAGTTATTTTGTTTCTTGTCAGAAATAATCACTCTGTCAAAGGTATATTCTAGAATTGACAAACCCTTTATAAAATCTGCCTATACTCAGCCTTAGTACTGCTTACTCTTACCATCTGAAATGTAGAGGGAAAAAAATATTACAAGATCTATCTTCATTTTTATTCCTGGACATAACATTAAAAAAATCCACAGCCCCTCGAGGGAATTCAAACAATTTTGACCTATCCTGAAAATAAGCACATAGATTTTCTGGATACAATAAAGAAAATCTCATATTCAGTTGAATCTGCCCCTTGCATATTAGGTTAAAGTCCCATCTCTTCAAAGCAGGAGATAACAATTATTTTTTTTTCTGTCTATCATACAATATTGCTGTGTTTGGAAAGCTGCACAGTTTGCATTCTGTCCAGGGAAAAGGGAAATAAAGAATAGACCAAAGAACTAGTTTGCTGCATATGCATGATAATGTGGAGAATTATGAGCAGTTCCTGTTTTTCTTTTATGTGCCCTCCTATCCCAAATGTATCAGAAAATGTGTTGTAACAGAACAAGCAGCATTGTTTTCTCTTGTTGCATGGAACCTTCAAACTGTAATAATATCTTTCTTCATCTTGAGTTTGAAAGCCTTGAAACCATTTCTGTAGCATTTTGAAATGTAATTGTTAGATGTCTCTTTAGATTTTTGCAGTGATTTACAATCACCTTCATTCAAACAGAAGTATCACTTAAAGGAGTTTGTACCGTGCTCATGATTAAGGACTTCAAAATCTGTCTGAGTTTGTGTTTTCTTCTCTCTTGGAAACTTTATATTTCCGCCTGTCATCATAATCTCTAGAAGACTACTTCTCTTATCAGATCTTATGCAACCCTGCCAGCTTATCTATGACTCTTGTTTAGAAGTTTGGCTTTGGAGTATCACTTCCCATAATGGAACCTCGTACAAATTTCTGTGCCTTATACTGGATGTGAACAGCACTGGCATTTTACCATGGTCATATAATGTAAGAAATATTTTTTGGCCAGTTAAATATTTCAAATTTATAGCTACTGTATTCCTACTTAATTTGGGCCACATCTATAGTATTTTTTTAAGTGGAGTTTCATTAATCTTTCAGAAACCCTGTCTGAAATACTTGGACATTTTCCATTTATTCTGTTTTCCTCTTTCTTTTCTTGACATTACTGAAGTGATGAATGCCAGCTCCACATCTTAGCAAACTCCTAGCAGAAAATAAAACCATAAAATGGAAGCATTTCATTCCACTGGAAAACAACTCCAGTAAGATAAACAGGTGTGAGTACAAAGCACATTCACCTGCAGATGTGCACTTCAATGTGTTTCTCCATACCTGATTTAGGTACTTGGATTTAGGTATTTGGATTGCAGTCAAGTGCTCTTGTTCAGCCGTGCTTTCTCTTGTGTCCTTGTGTTTCTGATATTCTAAATCTATGTAATCGGATCACACGGGAGGTTATTCTTTCCAAGGGAGTAGCTACCTTAAACATGCTACATATAAACAGCTGTGATTTGTGGTACATCGGTTCTTTCCGTGGTTCCTACAATCTGAAGAAACATATTAGTTGCAACATTAGTCACAGCGAAATTCAGTGCTTTTAGACCTTGATGTTGCTGAAGCAAATAAAGCAAAAGCAAAATAATGCTGCAATACCTTTTAATCCTGTTATCCTGTAGTAAATGTGGGTTGTTTTCTAGCTGTGTTTTAAGGAGCAGATGTCTATTTACATAATGATAAGATTTAGTTAGGGTTTGAGAAAGAAAAATGACACCTCGATTTTACAATGTGATTAATATATGTGTAAAGAATTAGATAAAATAAACCAAGACAACTTATGATTTATACCTTATTTATAACAAATTCTTTGTACTTGAAGCGGTATCATGAATGTAAAACAGTATAGCTAATTTTCAGAGTTCATAAAGGTGCACCTCATCTATGGAAAAATATTCCCCTAGCAGCCTTGGGAACTAAGATCAACTTGTTTTAGATTTTATTCTCTCACTAGCCAATTTGTATGCTGTTTTGCTCCTGTCCATATGTTAACTCAGAACTGGAAGTGACAATAATATCCAACATAGCCAGCACAGGGCTTCCATTTCAGCCTGAAACCAAATTTCAGTGACTCGCTCTTTCCACCCAAAGAACTGCTGTTATTTCCATGTCTTCAAGACAAACTTTCCTTGGATGTAATTCTCCTTTTCCTATGTCACAGTGCAATTACAGCAGTTTTTCATTTGTAACTTTGTTTTTTGTCTGTGCAGTGTGCCTTTCCTCTGCAGCAGGATTCAGTTGCAGGATGATGAAAAGCTCAGTCTCCAAGAGCCAAAGGTGTGAGGGAAAGGGACACTGAGAGGCACAGGACAGCAGAGAGCACGTGCACTCTTTTGCATAGAAAATCCTGATATTTCTCTCTGCTAAAATTGTATTCTTTATAAAAACAAATTTGGTGTGAGAACATTGTGACATTTACCTCATCTGTCTAAAAATAATTTAAGTCTCCCAGTCCTGCTCTGATTTCTGCCCTTGCCGTTTAATCTGCCTCAGCATTTCACAGTCTTTTGCACCTGGTCAAGTTGTCACTATTATAGGTCTAATACTAATCTTCTTTCTATTTAAGTTTGGAATTTGAATTCTTGATGCAGGTAACTTATTTTCTAAGCCTTCTTTAACATAGGGCACTTCTCCAGCAGTGATTTACTGTCTTATTTCTATATAATGTTTGTTGATACCAGGGTTTTCAGCTCATTATTTTCCTTATACCGAGTTTCTGACATGCCTGTTGTGCCAATGCCCTAATTTAAAACCCAGTATTCCTAATCACACTTCTCTCTTATTTCCTGCATTTCTGTAGAAACACACACACAAAGAACGTTAACTTCCTTAAGCACTCCCTGTATAAAACCAAGAAGCACAATTTATCGTGAGGGAGGTTGGAGCGCTTTTAGCATCCAGGGTAAATGTGTGTGACTTTAGAAGCTGACTAAAGTCTTTGCAGCTGAAGTATTCTGCAATGTTTTTGTAAGATTCCATGAAGGTAGGAGCACAGAGGGTTACATGTGACAGAAGACAATACGTCCTCACCTGGTGAATGGCTGATTATAGTGTGACTGTTAACATCTGGTATGAACTTCAGCACTGATACTCCTCTTCAACACTGCTTTAACTCATCTTTCCACGACAGAAAAGCAAAATCAAGGGAAAATTATGTTGAATCATATCAGGAGAGCCAAGGAAAAAGAACACTTTCAGCTGTTTCACAACTGACCTGCTGTTCACAACAGCCCCGTTGCACGTGCACTTACAGCTCCCAATGGTCAGAAACTGCAGGTTCACTTCACATATCTCCTTTGGTTTATCATAAATAAACAAAAGCCTGACAGAGGAAGACTTGTTAAAGCAGAAATAGTAAAACAAAGTCATATGGCAACAGTCATACTTACAGTGTTTTAAATACGCAAAGGAAAGAAGAAAATACCTACCCAGTAGAACAGAGTGCTTTCTTTATTTTGTTGTTATTCTGATCCTACTCTCTGTTCCCATAACTGCTGAAAAAACATGTGTCCTCTGACAAGCAGACAAGATATTTTCCTAATTGATTACACTGGTTTTAAAGGAAAACATTTTTTTATTATTATTTTGATGTAGCAACAAAATATAGAAACAATTCTAGGTTCCAAATTAATGCTAAACTACCTTGAATATACAATCAGTGCAATAACAAGAGGGCAATTAAACATGTACATGAACACACTCTTTAATTTCAAAAGGTTTTATCCTAAGTGAAATTAGCTTACTTCTAACATTTAAATTATAATCCAGATGCTTAGTTTTCATAGTTTGTTTACTGAACTTTAAATGTCATGGAGTTTCAGCATTATGGTGAATTTTTGCAATGGAAAGACTCAATTAAGTACTTTTTAGATACCAGTTTAAAAAAGATAGACTTTTTTTCCCCAAAACTGCATGACTGGATCTTTTTCTTTTTTAATCTGTTGTTCATTGACTATTTTTTAAAGTAATTTGTCATATAAGAAGAGCACAATAACCTAGACAGATTTCATTTTTAACTTAGTTGTGAATTTTAGTTTCTAGTGAATTAGACTTTCAAACACAAACAGACCTTTGTCGATGTCAGTAAGACTATGTGCAAATTCAGAGCTGTCCCTAAATAAATTAATCTATGGATTTTTTCCTGCTATGCACTATTAGGCAGAAGTCAATCAGTATGCAGTTAAAAGAACTATAGATATTTCCATTTTGTCTGATAATTCTAGCTAATACTAGAAACTGACTTAAATAATCAATATTGTACCTGACAATCGTGGAAAATTCTGAAAAATAGGAAAAAAAAGTGATTCTGTGCATGGTAACACATGAGAAATTATCATCACTGTTTCCCCCAACAATAGTCATCCTTTCTAATATACAGAACTTCAGAAGAGTCTGAAGAATTTCTGTATTGGATGTGGGTCTCCATTCAAATAATAAAGGAAATTGATGCAGTGCTCTGAAACACGTATTGCATGGGGTTATTACATTGTCATCTGTGCTTCGTGGCTAAGAATGGTTTTTACATCTGTTCCTTCTATTGACATTAGTGTATATTAAATTTCTCTCTTTGTCTCAGCTGGTATTAATGGAAAGTCATGCTTTGGTTGAAATATTCTCAATGATCTACTGCTCCTCACATATATTAGCACTGCAATAGTCATCTCCTAAATCTCTAGCTTTTGTCTTCCAAATCACATTTCTGAAGATCAGGCTGCTTCAGTCTGATTATTTGAGCAGTTTACATTTCAGAGCTTATTCTGCACAATACCCACTTTGCATATAAAGATACACATTTCTATCCTACAAAACAAAAAATTGTGAGTTGTACGTAACGTTATCATTTCAGCTCTTCTTCCCAACTTATCTGACGTTTCATATCCCGAAGGACAAGCCTGTGATTAGCTATGTACTTATAGAAGTGTAGCTATGTATGTTATGTACTTACAGCAGGTAAGTGAAATTCTCTATACATGAGTTACATGCAGAGACACGCAAGCTTCATTTCAAGCTCCTCTCTAAAACTTCTGAATTATTATTTCAACAGAACACTGCTTCAACTTTAATGAGGTCACCTGCAATATCATATTTCATTACTGTATTCCTATAAGTGGAATAATCGTCACTGTTTTTTATTCTTGCTTTTTTATCATTAGCATCCTTATCTCTTTGGGGACGATGGTACGTAATTAGTAAGACAATAATGATGTCTCTGTGTCAATGTTCTTTTAAAATGCTTATCTTGTCAATTTTAAGGACCTTCAGTAACACAGTAATTAGTGTTTCTGTCATGTTTACTCTATCATCTTAACACCAGCAATGTAGGCACATGCACTGGAAACATCTTTGGTCGCTCATGCATAAGAATGTGGGACAAAGCATCCCTGAATTTTACCTTCCACTTCTAATAGGTGTTGATGAGGTGTCACTGATGTTGTGACCACTGGTTGTCATGAGCACTGTGTGTTTAGGGTACCTTGCAGAAAGCTCTGTCTAAAACACAAGTGAGATTTATTTGTACTGTAGAAAGTCTTGCTCTGCAAAAAACATCCCAAAATAATTGCCAGCAGGGTGAAGCTTGCAGGTTGCTTTTTTAATTCCTTTAATTTAAGATCTTGAGGGAAGAAGTAGATTCTAAAATCTTTTAAAATAAAAGCAAGTAAATAACTTCCTCCTCCACATCCCCTCCCCCAAAAACAAAACAAAACAACAGCAACAAAAAAAGCAAACAAATAAAACAAAACAAAAACAAACAAGGAAAGAAAAACCCCCAAGGTACAGTGAAACCTTTTTGTGTTTGCAATAGTCTGTCTTAAACAAGACTGTAATATTTGGGGGTTCCCACAGCAGAAAACTCTTAGCATTTTTTGCTATACTTCGACGTACAAGTAAGGAAGATTGTGTGACCAAGGTCATGTCTTCATTCATCAGAAACAGGATCTTCTGCCCAAGGCAAGAGAGCAAAATTGCCTCCCATATTCACATGCAACGGGAAATGCTGGCAGCATTCTGTGATCAAGGCATCCAAATTAACAAAATAGTCTGCAGCTACGGCCTCTTTCAACAGTACAAGTCATTAAATTCTTCCAGGATTGACTCACCCCCAAACCCATTTAATTTAGGGACTCCTATCTCTCCCCATTTTGGATGCTTAAGGTATCCCTAATTGTCATCATTGTTAGCACCATAAAATAATGAATGGGTTAAGTTTGAGTTGTTCAGAATTTATAATCCAGATATGATGGTGCAGGTCAAGACCTGAGTATCCTGACACATGTATTCTCTATGCAGTGAAAGGTTGGCAATTTTGAGAAAATGCTGCCTAAAGGAATACAGATTTGAGGAAAGGTTTTCACAAGCCTCAAATTGACTTGAGTGCTCAAGAATTGCTTTAAAACATGATTTCCCAGTATAAGCACCTGAACGTGGGGTCCCTGGCCAACACTTTAAACATCATTTTTGACCTCAGTGTATAATTTAAGGGCCATAGTAAATGTAGCCAAAAATACTTAATGGACACTTGCATTTTTGTAATGTGGTGAAGATTTTATTCTTACAGACATGAGGTTCTGTTTTGATTCTATCACATTTTTTTACATTTTCTATAAAAATGTTCCCTTTCATATATATAAAGTACTCACATTGTGATGTCTGCAAAATACTGACATTTGCATAATCTGAACTGCTTCATTTGCAGTCGTATCTGAAAAAAAAATGTTTCAGCGTATGACAAGTGATCTATCTTAATAATTATCTCTTCAGTATGCCTTATGGTGAATAATCAACTTGTTTCAATTTACCCTGTAAAATATATAAAACAGTTTTGTAGAGAACTCAGCTCAGAACCAGCTCAGAAAATGACCCTTCAAGTGTAGCTGCTTCACATGGTGAAACTGTTCCTCAGAAGAAAACTGCAATAAATCATAATTGTTCATTTCATGTTTTTAAACTTGTGTGCCCAGAGGGGACACACAGCTGTGGTGAACATGTGCATGATTCAGGATTAGCAAGTTCATGTATAGTAGATTAATTGAGAAATGATTCGATGTTGTCTTTAAGACACAGGCAATTGAATGTGGAGCAGGTAAACCTAAAAGGCCTGCAAAGGTAATCTTTTTAAATCCTTTTTTTATATTTTTATTCATTTCGATAGCCAAAACGCACCTAATCTGACCAATTCTTGTATAAAATAAATTCATTTCTAGTCAGCTCTAAATTTTTCATGTTTTCCTATTGAAATTCAGGTCTTCATACATTTTGACCTTTTCAAGAAAGCCTGCTTCATTGTGAATTGTGAGTGCATTAGGAAGGTAAACACATTCAGTACTTGTTATTGAATGAGTTTGGATTTAGAAAGTCATTGTCAATAGGTTAATCCTTTTGTACAGACAGTCTCTTTGGCTAAGAGGCATCTTAAACAAATAAAGCTTTTACCAAAATGCTAATTTTTCAGTCTTTCTGTCAACTGTCAAAGAACAAACCTCAGTGGAGGTCTTAAAATTGGTTATTTCTAGTTTATATTCACTTCATGTCAGCACAGTTTGAAAAAGAACTTCTGTATACAGAAGTCTAGTCACAGGCTATTTGTTACTCTGCTCAAGAAATCATTAAAACCTAGGATTTCTTGGAGTGTTTTATGAGGATGAGGGAAGGGATAAGTTTATCTGGGTTCAACAAATATTTATAAATACCATGAATAAAAAGGATACCAAATTCAGCAGCAGAATGGGTAGGCACTTAAAAAGAAAATAACATATCCCCAATCTGATTAAAAGTCAAGTGTCTCTTGAACTGCATATCACAATATTTGCCAAGTGGATATATTTTAGACTATTGGTTAAAATGTGAAAGTAGGAATTAGGGATTCTGAGAGAGAATTGCAATAAAACAGCTCCTTGCAAGAATTATGTGGGCAGAAGTTCAGCAATAAATAAGGTGAGACTGTATGTACAACTTTTATTTCACTGGTTGTTTTAAGTCCTTTCATTGCTTCACAGGCTTCCTACAGGTCCTATATTTCTGTTTATTTCTACATCAGAAACAACAGACAACAGGGCAGCAAAAGGAAACGTCCATCCACAGAAGCAGACATTAAGGGAGCCCTCCTGAAATACAAATGCCAGAAATTGTTTGCAGTTTCCTGGATCAACAATCCACTGAAACACAACCTGAGCCCATGAGTCAGAGCCACAGGAGGCAAAAATTACAGTAAAGATGCTCTTCACTGGATCTCTTTCTGGATGTTTTTCACCATGAGCTGTATCTAAATGTTGCCCCCTACATGCCCCTAAATGTGAACATTTTCTCTTCACTTTCAGGGGATGTCCTGAAATTTTCAACACCTCATACATATTTTTCCTCTTTTCCATTGAAAACATATATCTTGTCCAGGAAAGGAATGAGTCAGTAGGGACCTTCTAGATTTCCTTACATTAAAACAGGGTTTTTTTCACATTGAGTTCATATCTAATCCTTGGTTTTGCATTAAACATCCTATTTTAATCAGTGTACTTCAACAGCCAAACAGAGCTTTCTCCTGAAAATCTGCAGTACTTATAAATTCTTTCTAAATTAATAATGTGTTCATCATAAAATATGTATATATTGTGAAGTTTATGACTAACAGTGCCTCATTAAGATATAGAAGGTATTGGAATTATACAGATTATCTGATCAGCAAAATAAAGAGCAGCTCCTCAGCTGCTTCAGTAAAGTCCTATGGGTTGAATGCCAGCTGGAAAAAAGTCAGGTGACATTTGCTGCAGATGTGATCTATTGCTTTGTCTTCTATCAGTCTTCATGATTTATGTTTTTCTGGAGCTGTTCTTGCCAGATTGACATTTATATATCATTTTTTAATATATTTCATATTCACACGCACATTTAATTTTTTATTAAATAGTCATGACTTCATAGAGTATGGCTGGCTGAATGCTAAATGATTGACTAATTTGAGGGATAATTATGTCGATTTAGTTGGAACCAGCATGTACCTGTTCAAAAGTCAAAGTGCATACCTGAAATTGTGTTGCAGAGTTTGGGCCCAATTAATGAGAATGGTCAGGAAGGTGCTAATGCTTCTGGGAATAAAAATATGCTTCATTTTGTGTCTAAAAATACCTTTGCATGCCAGTAGATAGAATTTAAAGATGGTATCCTGGCATGCTGTGTTTTCCCAAAGACCTTTATATAGGTCTTTAGGACATAAAGCATAGATAAAATGCTAAATAGCATAGATTGACAGCTGGTTGCTCCATTGTGTCAGGGAATATAGATTTAAAAAAAAAAAAAAACAACCAAACTTTTGAAAACTGTTCTCTAAGCAGTTCAAATGAATGTGCAATGCTTCTTTTTTATAAAGTCTTGAAAAATGCTTAGCTTACATCAGAATAGAATACGTTAAATATTTTTATTAATTCCAAAACTAGTGGCCTTCTGCTCCACTATTTTGTTATGAATTTATTTGACAGGTTTTTCTGGAGATTAATTACTGCAAATACATCAGTAGCTTCCTGCAGTAAAGCTGAAGGATGTACTGATTTTATTCCTTGTCCTCTGTCTGCCTCTGAAACTGCGTATTTGACAATTTTCATATTCTTTTGGATTTCCGAGCCATGCAGGAAATAGCAACACAAGAAAATAGCAGGTCAGACCCAGGGCTGACACACTGAATGCTGGTGGAACTTTTAGCTTGCTTCCCTTGATAGAGAAGATGAGGGAAGGATAAGCAGGTTTTTTTGCCCCTGAAACTGCTGTCTTTGGGCAGGCATGTTTTTAAGAGCACATATTGCATCAGGATATGCTCAAAAAGTTGTTCATCAACAGTGTTAGATCAGGAATCAATGAGTAAGTTGAGCACAGCCATAGGCACAGTACCAGTCGGAGGTATGGGAGTACCCTCTGAATGGAGTAATATGGCCCCTCAGATTACTACATGCATTTAGGAAAAAAACACAAAACATAATACATTCCACTATTTTTCATGTATTTATTTAATTGCTTATTTTAAAGGCATGTACATAGGTCAGTATATTCAAATTTATTTATTTGGTATTTTTTTGTGTTGCATTAATTTAACCGATAGTTTTTAAACAACAAAGAGAAAGGACAAAATCAGTAGGCTGTTGTTCTGAATTTTTGGATTTCTGAGCATGATTAGATGGGCAGTAATCTGATATTTGTTCTATATTAATTTTGTTTACTGACTGGAACTGTGCAAGGTCTTGTGCTTGCATATCATTTTTCAGATCAGGCATTGTACTGTTCCACAGATTTAACAGAGCCATAAATGGACAACGATAAAAAAAATATATTATGTAAATAACTGTTTAGAGTTCAAAAGGTACATGTATAAAATATTAACAGGTTCAAAAATTGTGGAAAAAATGACAGGGCAATTAAACATTAATTCTGGCTTGAATGAGAGAAAGTCAATGTTTAACTGAGGACAAATGAACATGGCTGACTGGCAGAATTCAAATAGCACTACAATAACATTCCAAGGGGTATGCCTTCACCTTATGGCATAGCACTTTGTTCCATGCTTTTCTCAAATGCCATATGCCATTGACTTCAGTGTGGACCCAGCTGACTGCTTAGATGAGACAATAGCTGGCAATTGCATTAGGTTATTTTGATTTTTGAAACTATTCTATTTCCAGTGTTTTGATCTAACTGCTAATGTT
This sequence comes from Callaeas wilsoni, assembly GCA_013398955.1. Classification (NCBI taxonomy): domain Eukaryota; kingdom Metazoa; phylum Chordata; class Aves; order Passeriformes; family Callaeidae; genus Callaeas; species Callaeas wilsoni. The sequence continues at coordinate 77,614 of VWPU01014790.1, read as the reverse complement.
GTTCTTTATACTGCAAAGTACAAAAAAGATTTTAAAGAAAATTACAATTTATATTAAGTTGGAGATAGCCTGTAAAAATTACTAAAGATGTGGAATAACACTTACTTCCAATCAGACCAAGTAATTTAGAACCATCCTAAATATCAGAGAAATGTCTCCTTTGAGAAGACAAGTAAGATGTTTAAAATTTCCAGGTGAGGAGGAGAGCAATAGAGTGGCTTTGGTGGGCACCAGGCATCCAGCCAGGGTCAGCTCCCACCACTGGCATAGTTTCAATATACAATTATAAACATCTAAGTGTTTTGTTCCAGACTTTGGGCTGTAAACAAATGTATTGCTCAGTGTGCATACTAAACATCAGCATTTCATCATAAATATCAGAATCTATTCTGGTAAAATATGCTGAGTGTAGTGAATAGATGCTAAGTCTACATCTGAGTACAATTCTGCATCCACACGCATCACAGGATTATATATTATATTAATATATAATATTCTATATTAATAACAGGTATTGTTTACCCTTGCAATTATGGCATGTGGCAGCAAAATCCACAGATCCAGTGTGCTGGCATCCCCACAGAGCTGTTCTGTACCAGCTCTTTAAAGCTGGGTTACTGTGCTCATGCCGGGTCACAGCTGCAACAGAAGACTTTAAAAGATATTTTTGTGATGAATATTTGAGTTTACCTCTAAAAGTACCCGTGGTGTACCTACCATATAACAGTGCTTCACAGCCTTCCTGCCAAACACAGGCATTGCAATAGCAAAATTCTTCTTCTGGTGGGGGCCAGAGTTCGGCCGTGCGTAACCCGCGCAGTGACGGGCACACGCGCGCAGCAGAGCGGTCGCTGCCTTGTCGTGGGGCAAGCAGAGCACCCTGTGCCACACACGGCTGGTGCAGGGGCCCTGGTCACAGAGCCCAGCTGTGAGCTGTACCTCACCTCACCCCACTCACAGACCACTCCGTGCCAGCAAAGGCTGGAATTCCACTTTCTCGCATCAAACTCACTCCACGCAAGACTCAGATTTAGCCAACTGCAACACTTAGGAATTGACAGTGGAATAACAACATATATAAAGTAGGAAAAAATACCCTGAAAATTCTGAAATACCCTGGTTGAACTCCCATCCCTATTCAAAGTTCTGCTTGATGCATGACTAAGTTTACAGAACTAAGCTGTAATCTAATTTGTTTTGGTCACAATGAGAACGTGGCAGTATGAACATCAGCCCCAGGCTGTTTCAGTAACTGAGGTTCCTGCTATGTTCAGGGCTGCTCTTGCTACATCTTCACAGCTCCTGTTATCTAATCTAACTTGCATATGTCTATCCGTGCTGTTGACAAGTATCCTGAAAGCATTGGAATCATACCAAGAACTTAAAATAATCTCAAGCTAGCAAATGAAAAGTTAAAGTTAAGCTTTCATGATTCACTTTCACTGTGTAGCTTTTGATCTTCCTCAGGTAGAAACCATATGTCATAGGCAGGATCTATTTGAAGCTGGAATATTTTTACAGGTATTTCTGTTGATCTGTGAAAGGATAGATTTAGAAATGTTCAGAAATACAAGGAATCAGGCTGAGAAATATTTTCATTTCTGTCTTTCAAAATTATATGGGGATACAAGGGGGTCTTCTAACTTGAAATTTAAGGTAATTAGGATATCAGGAAAACTTACAAGCCTTAAACTTGGACTCAGATTAATTTTTATTTTTAGTCAATTTTTAAAGACTTTGTCTGACCAATTTTAGGACCTATCAATTCTAGAAGGCACAGAAACTATTTCCCACATGGGATTCGTCCTCTCTGCTCTTTGAGAAAAAGGAACCCTTTTTGTCTGACAGTTATATTAATAGATGCCAATGTACTTTATGCCAGTATTTAATGCAATATTTTGTATCTTTACATCTTGAAGAACAGCATAGAAACAATGTGTGCAGCAAAAGGCAGCTGAGCTAAATAGGGGCCTCTATAGAGAATTCCAGACCGAGAAAAGCCTTTTTGTCATACTCTGTGACAGATGCATTCCTCTGCAAAATTTTTCGATAGTTTTTTAACTTATTTTACCTTATTTTTTATTTAACTATTTTAACTGACTAGATCTGCCATGAACACCTAACAGCAGTACAACACTCACTTCATATTTTTGCTAAGGTATAAACCTCTGCCCAACACATAATTATACATTGTGTTTTTAAAATGTCAATTATATAAAAATAAAAATAAATACCAGGCAATTTTACAATTAGGTCTTTCATTAAAGGCACAGTATGACAACATAATCAACTTTTCATTTAATGGTTTGAAAAGTCATCATACTCTAATTAATATGCTACAGTAATAACCACGCTGCTTGCATTCTTTTTCTTTCCTTGTGCTTTCCAATCTTTTTTTCAGTTAGTGATCTCAAAATACTGCCATATGCAGATTCCTGCATATGATAGTATTTTGCATATGCCATATCATGCATATGCCATAAATCATATGCCAGCTTTGTAGAATTACTTAACTCTTACCAGTGAGTTTCAGTGAAGTTCTAAAGGTAGTTTGAGAACATTTGGATTAAAACCAAACAGCTGCATTGTTTTGTCTAATGTTTTATCTTAGGATGTGCTGTGTTCAGCCTGTTCTGTCAAATAAGAATACCTTGGTTGGCCTTTACTCTCCAAGCAGAATAGACTGAAGTAGATGGGGCTTTTTTCATGTGGTTAAAGTTCAACTGGGAAAGAGTAATTAAAACAGTTGAAAAGTGTTTAATGATGATCTAAGTCCAGAAGGGAAACTTGATATCCTTCCATTTTAGCAATAAATTCAAACATTTAATGATCCCTGCAGGGAGAAACACATTTGAAACAAAAAAATTGACTCCCTTCTTAAACACCTTTGCAGACCCATGTGTGTCTCTTAGACAGACAGAGAAGGGGCCCGCAGCTGACCCGGGCAGCCGCGGTGCGCGACAGCCACACGCGCCGTGCTGCGGAGCCGCTCCTCCCTTTGAGAAGGTGGAAGGACTGCGGTCATTAGCACCACGCTGCTGAGTGCGTCATCAGGTTCTGGTGAAATTCATACTGCATGACCCGAACGAGAAACGTGACATTTAATCCACCAGCACCTGAGAAGATAAAATATTTAACCCCTTAGAGTTGTTGACAAATATGCTCTTAACTTGTTAAGAAGTAATGAAAATATTTGAGGTCTTCTTCCCATCATCTTTGGTTCTTTAGTGTAAGAGATCTTTTAACTATAAATGAATAAATTGTGTTTTATGAAACTCAATATTTTAGAAAGTCGAATGGTAAACAGCATCATCATAAAGAATTTTTTTACTGATTTATGAGAGCAAGACAGTATTCAGTTGGCAAGAGGCTAATGCTGTAGAGATTAAATCAATCTTCATTATAGTTGCAAGGAAAAATGTTATAGCAATAATAAATCTGAATGTCCATGAGAGATATTTACTATGTAAATGTTTGCTAAATCAAGATGGAAATAAACCCAAAAAAGGTGAAGGATAACTCCAGTGAAACTTGACATTTTATATAAGTAATTACTGGTCATTACTGTGGCAATATTTTATAGTGTATTTCCTTGGAGAAAATGGGAAAGCAAAATACTTTTCTGCAGAAGCCCTGTTGAATATTCTGACAAAGGATCCATGAATATTTGGTCAGTCAGGAGAGTTTCTGAATAGATATTTTGTGAGATTCACTTCTCTGAGTTTTCTAGGAGCTAATCACTTTGAGGGGGCAAGACAGGGCATCGTGGAAGGACTAGATTGTCCATCAGCATTTGCAAAAGTGCTAAGAGGCCTCTAGAGAGAGGACATTTGGCTTCTTAAAATGCAGTTCATGTGTTATCACCAATCTGGTGACATACATGCCCCTAGAAAGATTAACAAGGTTTGCCAGATATGCTGCAAGGTAAAAATACACTGTCAGAACTTAACCAGGCTTGGAATGATGTCAAGTGCAGATGCGCTCTTGAAGGAACCTTCTTAAAATCAGTCACAGTTAATTTGATGTTCTTAACTTGTTTCTGATATCTGTGCTGAGAGGCATGTCAGCATTCCACCCTGCAGCATTTTCAAGGTGATTTGGACTGTTAAAAAGATGAAGCATAAGAGAGGTGCTTAATTATAGGTAAGTGTGTGAACAAAGTGTGATATAAAGTAATCGAGTTAATAAAAGGATGGTGACTAACACAATAATAATAGCAATATGAGTTTGTGATCCATATCCAGTAGACTTCAGATATGGTTGATAAAGATCCTAAATTAGTTTTTTAATTAATTGTTTGGAAACAAAATATTTTCATTTCACTTTCCCTACTACTTTTGCTTGATTGCCACACTTTCATTTCAATTCCATGTTTCCACTTTTCTGCTCTAATTCGTCTTTGCAATAATTGCTTCTGCTTCTTTTCATTTTGCTTCTCTTCTGTAATTCCACATTGCAGCTGGTCTTCAGCACCACACAGTGTAGCCACTTACATAGCAAATGCCACCAATCCCTAACGCTGTCAGTCATTAGGCAGTGTTTTTAACTGGATATCAGCTTCTCAAATTATTCTCACACCATCTGCTTGTTGAATATTTTTCATGGTTCATGTTTTTGGTTTTGTTCAGTTATCCTTTAAACTGAGACATTCTGCAAAAGTGACATTATTCTCTTGCTGTGATATGAGAGTTATTTTTTCCCTACCTGTTAGTTTAGTTTTTTAAGTGGTCCACAGCACTGATGCTGTAATTGTTGGTCTAGCAAAGCAGACTGTATTTGCTGTGTCATTTAAGAAGACAAAATTCATTTGTTTTACACGGAAGGGCCAAACATTTTCTGCAGGTCTAAAAATGTACTATGTTTGCATGGTACCTGTTCTGCACATTTTAACAAAACTTACCCTACTTCTAGGTGAAGTGGAGGTCTCACTAGGTTTCCTTAACGCTTCCTTGTGTTGTTACTGGCAATTCTGAGATGCAAAAATGACCTCCTAGTTTTTCTATCCCTTTAAAATCATTTAATCTCTGTAACAAATCCCCCTACCTTGTCCCTTTACCACCATCCCTTTACCCTTTCCATCATTATCCACAGAAGTTTTAAAGAGGAGCCCCAGGGTGACCTGTACTGATGATATTTTATACCACAGAATGCGTCCACACAGGGTCAGAAATGAGCTGGAGGTGCTACAAAACCACTGCAACCCTCATGTGGTTTTTTCAAATTACAGGGTCTCCAGTGGTATTGGGGTGGTGTTGAGAAGTTGTCAATTGGTTTTCCATAAATCAATAACCACAGAATCATTAAGGTTGGAAAAATCCTCTAATATCACTGACTCCAACCATTAATCTTGCCGAGCTGAAGAATAATAGCTTGTTGCTTATTAGCAGAACTCTGTATTAATTTCAGGTATTTCTATATTTGTAATTTGTGATAACTAAAGTTTCAAAAGCGACAAATACTTCCAGGTACTGGAAAAACCCCAACTAATCTATCCTCTGTCAGCTATGAAAATTGTGTTAGATATTAGTGTACATGACTGCAAGCCTGACTGGGCTTCAGTGGTTTGGGGTTGTCTACATTTCTGTATAACGCTATACCAAAAGTAATTTTTCATTCTCACCTCAGCTTCTCTGTTCTCTCTTACACACACTCATCTCTTGGCTTGGATAGCACATCAGTGAAACTGGTTATCCCTGCTCGGCGTGGAAATACTCAGTGCTCTGTAGATTGGGTAGAATCGCCAGAAATTAAAGTAGTTCTGCCTGGTCTTGGTTGAGTAGTTACTTTTGATCTAATGTTTTCTCCCAACAGAGGGATATAACTGCAAGTTTCCCATGCAAGTTCTTGCAGTCGGGATTCATTTTGCACAGATGCTTCCTTGCAACGGATCATAAACTTTTTAAATTTCTGTGAATTCTCTTGTTAGTGAGCTCGTGAACACAGAAAGCTTTATATGCCGTACCAGAGGTAGTTCACAAAGATGGTTTCCTATTCTGAATTATCATTATTGTGGGCATCTTCATTTTCTCCATGTTATCTTTAGAATGTAAATGTCTATAAATGTTTTCAGCTGTTGGAATACTTTTATTCTACACAAAGAATCAAACTAAAAGAACACAAACATTTTTAGGGATGATAACTTGGCTTTTTTAAAATTTCTGTGTGGCTGATCATTCCTTATCTGTTAGTGAAATTCAATCAATATTTCTTCATTTTAGGAAAATTATTTAGTTAATGATTTACAAAACTGAGGCTTCAAATTTTATTTTATGGAAATATTTCACCCTTCCCTGTCATGCAACAACAAGCCTCTCAGGAGCCCAGGGCCAGGAATTCATTCCCCAGTGCCCTTGGCTGTGCCTCTGCCATGGGAGGGACATAGAATGAGAAAGGGCCACAGCTCATCTCCTTCTGCTGTGGCTCAGATAAGCTACACAGCCCTTGCACCATGGTTTTGAACAATGTTGAGGACTCCAAAACAAATATACAAAGGTTTTAGATGTAATCTCACTTTTCCAGGGAAAGATATTAATTTCTTACAGTACCGAACATTGTTAATCTCCTGATTGCATAAACTTTGCTTGAACTGTGGGTCCAAGTTGCTTTAATGAAGGTGATACAGTGATAGCAGCCATGAGGAGGCTCCTTAGCTGGATGTGCAGTCAGAAGTCATTGAACAGGTTAATTGCCTGTACTTATCTTTTAAAGCAAAGATATAATGTTTAGGCAAAACATTTTTACACCATTTTATTCTTGACAAAGGTGATAGAGCTTTTAGTTTTCAAATGTACTCGGGTCGTGAAACTTTACGGCCTAACAAAATTAAAGTGTCACATCTAGCAATTGTCTTGTTTATTTTTATCTCTGAGAACTGTAAACATTTGAAATCTATGTAAATTATAAAATATTATAAAACCAAGAGCTTTAACTTTTTCTTACGTCTAGAGATACTCCAAACTCTAAACTCATTCCTCATTTCAAAATAAAAATAGTGTTGGTATCAATTGCAATTTCACTTGTTATTCCTGATATGTTGCTAAATTTGATTAAAGATTGAAGGTTTCTAATATTGCATTCTTCTTTTCTTGAAAGCTATATTCCTGGCCTAAACTGAGTTCCGTTATGAGGTAATTCTTATGATAGGCATCCATTTTTACTCTTGAAAAGTGATTTGAAGCAAAGGTGATTAAGTGCTCCTCCCTGGCTCTCATGGTTTAACTCCAGCTGGACACTCAGCCCTCGCTCACTTCCCATGGTGGGATGAGTGAGAGAACTGCAGGGTAAAAGTGAGGAAACTCATTTGTTGAGATAAAGACAGTTTAACAAGTAAAGCAAAAGTCACGCAAGCAAAGCAAACCCAGGAATTCATTCCCCACTTCCCCAGGGCAGGGAGGTGTTCTGCATACCCAGGAGAGCAGGGCTCCATCCCACGTAACAGTGACTTGGGAAGACAACCACCATCCCTCCAAATGCCCCCCCTTCCTCCTTCTCCTCTAGCTGTATTGCTGAGGATGAGCCCATGGTCTGCGATATCCCTCGGGTCACTCGGGATCAGCTGTCCTGGCTGTGTCCCCTCCCAGCTCCTTGTGCACCCCCAGCCTCCTCACTGGTGGGGTGAGGAGCAGAGAAGGCCTGGGCTCTGGGTAAGCCCTGCTCAGCAGGAGCAGAGCACCTCTGAACTATCAACACAGTTTTCATCAAAAATCCAAGCCACAGCCCCATACCAGCTCCTGTGAAGCCAAAACCAGCACTCTTTTGAAAAACAGTGGATGTAATACTGGAGTTTTGAACAAGAGAAATGAGCTGAAATGTTGACCAGTCATTATTTTCGCAATGTAATTCTCTGTTGCTAATATGCTTAAGGAACTAAAATATGGGATAATATACTTTATTATGTTTTCTAACATCAATTACTTGCTAACTTGCAGGGTCGTTTTCCCATAAGTCACTCAACATTGCTATGCTAATTCATCTGCCAAGTCAAGGGTTAAATACCAGTGTACTTCAAATGAAATTAGATAAATTAACTTAGCAACTAAATGGCTGTATGCTGGAAAGAGCAAGCTCAGATATCCTTCCCCTATTTTTAGTCAAGAACATTAGAAAATTGGGTGTTTTAAGAAAGCTGTTGGATATAAAAGGATGAGCCCTCAAACACTTGCAACCTGCATTTTCTTCAAAGATTAATTTGTACAGAGACAATGTAAATTCACAGTTTATGCTCCAGTTTTGATCTGGTGACAGGTACCAGAAGCGTCATGTCTAGAGTAGTTCTGGTCTTTTAAGTGCCAGTATTTGGCAATGCTGTTTCTATCAGGACCATATGAGTTACAATATCCTGAAGGCTTTCAACTCATTTGAACTTTTTCATTCATTCTAAAAGCACTTTTCTATTTTTTTTTTAGAATTTTGGCATAACCAGTTTTCTTTGAATTATTATATAACAAAGAGTTGGTGGCAGGTAAATTATTCAGAAGAAATTAAGTAGTACCAGAGAATTCAAAAAACCTTTTGGCTTTCTTTGTTGTAAATTTGCAAAAGTAATGCAACTGTGGGATTAGAAATGAAATTTGAATACTAATACATTATTTACTCTTCCTCTGTTTGATGAAACTTTTTCTTTGTATCTCTTCCTAAGACTTTCTCACAGCGAATAAGTTCATTCAAAAAAGTAGTCTTATAATTATAATTTTTGAAAAACAAAAAAGAGAGAGAAAAATGAGATAAAATATTTAAATCAAAAAGGTGTAAAATCAAGAACTGATTTTGGTTTACTATTTTATTTTTCATTGAATATATTGTTCTTTCATTCTGTCAGTGCATTGTAGTGTTAATCATTCTCCATACTTCTCTGCCTAGAAAGTACATTAACAGTTACTATTTACTTAAGCTGACAGTTCGCCTTGTGCTGTACATCCACAGAATTCAGCTCCTAACAATGCTGGATTTGCTAAAAGAAAGATGTGTCTGCCTGGGGGCATGTGCATACACACTAGGAAGTGTACACACATCCTCAAACATATTTTTGACTTTTTCCTTTAGAAATACAGCTAAAAATGTAAAACCCAAGAGACTGTCCAAGACCCTAAAAGAGACAGCCCCAGACCTTAATACGTGCCTTGGGGCTTTGAGTCATCTCCTCACTGCTACCTGTTCCCAGGCCAGCCTAGGTGCTCACAGGTCTGTCGCCGTTTTCTTACGAGAACATCCTAATTAACTGTGGTTGGGATATTTGGCTTGTCTGCTTTACAAATAAAGGGAGATCATGTGTACCCTTGTGTATTACTATTATTATTGTTGTTATTATTACTCTGAAAGGGTAAGAACATCATTCAGAAAGAATCAGAATACTGAATGAAAAGGTGGAGATTATTTTCCAGTTCTTCTCTGTCCCTCCCACCTTTCCATTTAAAAGTAATACAAGTCTTCTGGATGTTCTAAATTATTTACTTTTACCAAACCCAGATTTTTCAGCAACACCCTTTCCTCTTCTTTCACCCCATTCTGGATACAGCATTAACCTTCACAAAGTTGTTGATCAACGCTTGACTCTTGACTCTGTGATTCGCCCCACAGTCTTCCCTAGTCTTGAAACAGGTCAAACAGGTCAGGCTTTGCCTTATTCTTGAAGAACACTTCAAGACACTCATTTTGGCCTGCAGAAGTCACAAGGAAGGCCAGACTCTGACAGTGGAGCACAGCCTCGCAGTATCTGTGTTGAGTATCTCTGCCCACATGGGATTTTTGAAGGCAGTGAGGTGTCCCCATTCAGGCGTCCAGTGTGTTGCGACCTGAGCGGTTTTTGTTGGGTTGATGCTGCTGTAAAACACCAACTGCATCTTTTAAGCTAAAGCAGAGAATCAGTGTGTGCTGCCCTGTGTCCCAGAGCCCTCTCAGTGACATCACACGGCCTCCTAGGAGCTCAGCAAGAAAGGAAACTGCCATCAAAAAATTTTTGCTGCAGGTATGACGAATGGTATTGAAAGTTATGAATGTGTAAGTGAAGAGTTTATGACTTTCATGAAATATAAAAGTGGTTTGAGTTGATCAGGTACTTTTTAATGGCTGGAGTGTTAACACTTTATTACAGTTAGCTCTTAGACCTGTGCTGCTAGAGCAAGGGGAGTTGCCAATGCCCTGTATGCAATTAGTCTACAATTGCCTTTGCAAGTGTGACCAGAGGATTTTTCACTACACAAGTCTAACCTCCCTGATTCTAAGGCAAGTGGATCTCACAGCTTTTGAGCTAAAATGCAAGAGCTCTAAGTAAATAGCTCCTTACCCCATCATCAGTCCAGGAAGAAGAGTAGCTCTCCTTGTAGCAGCGAGCAGTTGAAGAAAAAAGTCCTAACCCACAAAATGATATAGAATATGTCGTTCTCCTGAATGCTCTTTTACAGTGTGATCAAGAGGCTTTCATTTAGTGAATATATTTGCTCACTCAGTTTTGGAGAGTCGCCCTTCATTTATTCCTTCCCTTTGGAAGTACTTTCGAGTGCAAATTACTGCTATCAGAAGCCTTGAACTGAGAGGCTATTATTCTCCATGCTCAGATTAAATTAATTTTGAACAGTTTAATGCAGCATGTCCGAGCTGCAAGTCCAAGTGGTGTCAAATCTATTTCTCTGCTTTTTTAAGCTGCACCTTCAAGGGCAGTATGATTCATGGTAAATGTGTTCTTCTAATGTCTTTTGCTAGGCATTATTATTTTCTTTCATTTGCAAGTCATGAGGATAAAATGTTAACTATTTTCCTCCTAAAATTATATAAAGAATGCACAATTTTATGCCAGATTTTTTTTTCCCCAAGAAGATTATTATTGCTTCCTGTGCATGAAATATAGGAAAAGTAGAAAAATAGTCACAATGAAATCAAGAAATTCTTTTTGAAAGTGTCTAGAGGAGAAAAAGGAGACACTATAGGATCCTGAAACATTAGCATTAGCAAGGAATTATCTCTATCAAGGTCTCTGTAATAAAATTAAGGCATTTTAAGGATTGGCTACATAACTCGATTTTTGTTTTTGCCAAGGTAGAAAAACACAACATGACATAAATCTGCTTTTACTTTTCTTTTCAAGCTGAAGCATTCATCTCTGTCTCCACTGCTTCCGATTGCAAAGGGGTCATTGAAAGGTGGTAATGAAGATTTCCCACAGGTTTCCAAACTAAACAGCCAAAAGAGTGACAATCAGTTTTGCACTGTGTGGAAGTAGGGAATTTGCGATGCTGAGAGATCCAGTGTGCTTTCTGTGAAAGGGGGCCTGATGGCCAAATACATTTACAAATCCAGATTTTCAAACCCATTCTGCAGTTCAGCAGTTGCTATTTCTGTTTCCCATTTTGCACTCTCGGATATTATTCTATTCTGATATTTAGGTAGTTTCAGTACTGGCTGATGTATTGAATATCACACTAAAACATGGTGTCCTTATTTTAACTTCATCTTGTATGTCAAATAATTGCTGTTACTTTCATGATCATATGTGTCTTTGAAATTTGTGTAACACCACTATAAAGTATATTTGCATATTCATAAATATCTATTTGGCTCTTGTGTATCCTCTCTGCAAAATGGGGTATATACAGAGTTAAATTATAAACATAAGGGCAATGTAACCATCTGACAACTAAAGTCATCTGTATGAAGAGGACAAGTCATAGCGATATCTCCTTTAGTAACTGGAAAAAGGGAATATGTAATTCTGCCTGTAAAAAAAAAAGCACCTTTTTGAAGAGTGCCAAGGATGGATTTTTTCTGAAAAATCCTGTTGAATTTTTATGGGCTGGAAGGTAACAACTTTCATGTTGAGCAATCGAGGACTGAAATGTAACACAGAAAAAAATCTGTTCTGTAAATTATACAATATAAATTGCCAAGATCTTGTCCTACATTCATTTCTTAAGAAATAGTTATTTACCTGTTCTGTACAATTAAATATATTTATTTTAACAGATTACATCACCAGTGATACAGCTCTCATGGGATGCATATTATTCTCACAAGCTGGCGATCATATGGCTGTTATTTTTGAGATGTTTATTGAGTGTCTTAGCCGATCAAAAACCTCTATCAAGAGGTTTTTCTATTGTTTTCATAAAGTTTCACTTCAGTAAGCTAGGTTTTCTCTATTAAATAGTTAGGTTAAATAGTCCTCTATATATTTTCACATAGAGCTTGGATATTTGCAGAGTCGTAGAATCCTTCAGGGGCAAAGATAAACCATGTAACAGGCAAGCATGCCCATCATCATCATCATCGTCACCCTTCCATTATTTTAGCCACCACATATTTTATTTAGATATTAGGATGAATAATATTTCCAAAATACCACAATCATTCATGACATCAAAACATCTATCTTTGAATACTTCTTTGTTTTTCTTTCACGTCTATTGCTAGGGTGTTTCGTTTACCTTAGACTTTTTTTGAACCGAGAGCACATCAGACAATCTGCTTCTTCTATTTGCAGCTTCAGATGCAAAGTTGAGTTCCTGGATAATTTGGCAGTATCATGGGACATTAATTGCTCAGACAAAGGAAGATTTAAGGGCACCTTTTGTGTTGCAAGTACAGAGAAGAGTGATGTGCATCATACCAGAATGAGGGATTTGCTGGTTGTGATATAACATTGTGAGGAGAGAGGCGTTGCTGTCAGGAAGGTTAAGGCACAGCAGACAGAATGCCAGGCTTGTGAGACAGTGACTGAGAATAAGACCAAAGCACCAATATCCTGGTAGGATCCCTAATATTCATAATTTTAAAGAACAACAGAAAAATAAAATGAGGCCACAACATGAAAAATTACACCAGTGCTTATCACAGAGAGAGATGTCAGAGAAGCAGCAGAAACTCTGACATTGATGAAGCAAAATAAGATAATGGAAAACGAGCCTTGGATTCATCCTTATTGGAGTTTTTAAATTTACTTTTTTAAATTCTTCTATCCAGCTGGAAACCTTTTGCTCATTTAAACGAATTTGGGCCTTTTCTGATCATGCCTGAGCTAGACTTATTGCTCTGAAGTTCTTCCCTTCAGTAACTCCATCATCTTGTTTTTCAGGCCTTGCCTGAAAGCACAAAAGTAAATGTGCCCATAGCCTGTGGTGAAATCTGGCTATGCCAAAAACCAGGCACTGGGATGAATTATGGGATGGAGACAGGTTCTCCTGTGTGAATATTGGTGCAAAAGGGCATTCAGACACCAACTGCAAGGAGTGTTTGTATTTCCATGACATTGTATTATTCCTGTGCCGTTAATATGGTGTGAGTCTGATTTATAGCAGCAATTTTCACAGGGCATTTTTGAGCTCTGTGCCATTTTTAAAGGTTTGGTCTCTAGGAACAGCATAATGAAATCACTAATATGATCAGAAAATCTCTAACAAGATAAACAGTATTCTCATTCTTCTTCCTGTCGCTAGCAGTGCTGGAAATGATCTCCTCCTCACCAGCCTGCTCCTGTCTCACAGGGGGTGTATTCGGCAGCTGCAGAAGCCATGTGCCAAGTCTGAGAATGCATTTTTCATGTGTTAGTAAGTAGGTCTAGTGCTGACTGTGTGAGAGCCGAGACACTCGGTTATGTAAATTGTACATGATTTGTGAGGAATTTAGTCACTGTGGCATGCTCAAGACCACAGTTTTTCACAAATCCCTCATAAGATCAACTTACAAGGTCATGTGAGAGCACTTAATCATGGAGAGAGACTGTTTCTGTTGCTAACATTTGAGCAGAAACACACAACTAAGTCTTTATAGCCACCAATGCCCCTTTTGCAGTTTACCAAAAGACTGAGGTTTTGTCCTAGCATGAACTTGAAACCAAAAGTTATTTTGGTGCTCTGGCACAAATACCAAGAAGGCTAAAACCCAAAAAAATATGAAAAATATAAAAATTATATGAGTAGAAAACAGTCAGGCTGACTTAAAATGGCATGACACTGCATTAGGAACTTTAAATAATGCATCCCTTCATAAAGTGGTTGAGGGAGTCTATGAAAATGGTGTTTCAACATAAGTCATGATGAAATGAGTTTCAGAAAATGCGTGAACCAGGATCTGATGATCTGGATTGTGATTTTTGAGAGGAACACTCCTGAGATCTTCATATCCAACAGAGATGACCAAAGAAAAACGTTGACTGGGTTTACTAGGCCAGTCCTCCTGTGTCTGTTATCCAGGACATCCCACCTATGTTACAGCTCATCCTGAGGGCGCATTACATCTGGGAAGAACAGATTTGAGGGGTTGAATGAAGATACCACAGTGAGATTTCCCTCTGGCTGGAGGGGCGGTGGAGAGGGAAGGTGGCGACCTGTTGGAAGGGGGCGGGGAAGAGGCAGAAATGCCTGGGGGACAGTGCAGTAGGGGCAGGTGAAAGAGGAGCTGAGAGAACGCCTGCTCAGCTGAGAGGTGTGTGCTAGGCAGAGATGGGAGGGTAATTACTATAACTGGTCGCAGAATTGTTTGCTGCTTAAGACGTCTTTTTTTGAGCAAATCCCATTCCAGTTATCTCTTACCTCTTCCTTTGGATGTGGAAAAATAGAATAAAGTCATGCAAACTTAGAAGCAATAAAGGTCTTGGAATCACTTCCCTCCCACCCCAATTAGCAGTGTGATGTGCTGCAATCCTGATCTCTTGCTGCCTAAGTGTTTACTTTACCCAGTAGAAACTGACTTGTTAAAGCCACTGTCAGTATTGATTAAAAAACCCAAACAGAACTGTAATGAAACTATGTTAAATTTTTAAGTTCTAGCATCCCAGAAATTTGAAAAAATAATAATGATGCACCAAGTTATTTTTTAATACCAAGGTTATATTGTGATCTTAAATGTTGCGAGAATTATAATTACAAGCCTATAAATTACATTTGGAATCACAGAGTGCAGGTGATTGGCCTGTTTTTACTGTTTTCTCTCTGGAAATAACTAAAAGCTCAAATTTTATAATAGTTGTTGGATTTTGGGGGGGGCAGGGGGATGGAACAGCACTATTAATTATATATATAAAAGCAAAAAGTCATGTCTTCTGAAAATATGAATTCCTCTCCCTTTCCCTGAAAGACATTCAAGGCTTTTCACTGAAATCTGTTTTACTTTAGTCTTGTTGAAAGTGCATGCCCAGTCCATTCTGTTATATTTCAATTGATGACCATATTTCAGCAGTGCAGCACCAACAGAATTGTTTCATATCAAAAATTCCTAAGGGGAAAATTCAAAGCAGAAATAAATAAAGAACAGGTTGTGACATACAATCTCTCTCCATTATCTTACCAACCTCAATAGCTGCTTGCAAGTGGACTTTTAGCTGGGCTGAATGCCTTGCCCCCATTATCTTGCCAGCCTTGTTGCTCTACACGAATTGTCCTGATGCAGATTTTGGTGAGCCAAGCACAGTTCTGCACCGACTGGAGCTTCCTGCTTCCAGTCTCCGAAATGCTGTGAGGGAAACCTGAAATAACCAGCTCTTTTGTCAACTGCAGACCAAAAGTTGCCAGTGGAATGAATCATGGTTTTGCAATTTAAAGAAATGAACTTGAGCAGTTTGATCCAGTACCAGCAGAAACTGATAGGAAAACCTTGGATGAAAGTTAAAAATTCTTTCAGTTGGAAAAAAAACAAGTTGCTGCTTTGCTAAAATTTTCTGAGAGAGAGCAAATCCTCTTGTGAATCTTTATTCTGGACTACCTGTATTTCTTAGAAAATTTTGTCTGGTTTTCAGATGATGTCAAGAGCAAGCAGGGATGGTGGTGGGAAATGGCAGGGAGGCTTATTCCCAATTTGCAATATCCCTTCCTGTTTCACAGAATTTTTTTCAATGCTGACAGAATGAATAGGAAATGGGAGACAAATTTGAAGGCAGGCCTGTCTGAACATGACATTCAGAAAAATGTACCTAGATACTACAAGAATGAACCCAAATTGACTCTTGTCACTTTTTATCAGCTTTGAAAAGGAAAGTAAATGAGAAACTTACCTTGCTGACTATATTTTTAATATCTTCTTGAAAAAGGATCTGAGTCAACTTTGTTCCCCTTTCACAAACCTATTTTAGCTCCTAATTCTGCATTCAAAGTTAAGAATAAAATATGTTGTTTAATAAGAAAAAAAAAATCTTCAAAGTACCAGTTATACAATAAAAGCAAAATCGTAACGCTAAAAAAGCCCCCTGTGCATAGAGGTTTATTTTTAAAACATTATGAATTGTTGTCGCTCATCAAGCAGCATTGAGAGTACATTGAACACCTACAAAAGATCAAAGAACTTCAATATTCTGTCGATTCTGCATTTTTAGCTTAACTACTACATCAAATAAATTATTCTTTGGTATTTATTTGAATGCGAAGTACAGAAATCAGGGCTCTAAAGCTAATCTGATTAAGTGGTTTATTTCACAAAAGCTGTCCTATCTCTTTTTCACTGAAGATTAGCCAAAACTTCAATGTTTCTTTTTCAGAAATTCAAAATTCAAGAATATTATCTAATAATTTTATTACTGACAGACTGTACATTGCCCCTCTTTAAAAATACTCAGTACAGCAAAACCAACAAATGGTTTTCTTCTGTTTGAAAGAAGCAGGATGATGGGACTGTTAAATTGCTGTAGAATTAGTAAAAGCCTAATCTTTTTCATTTTCAATGTTGTAAAAAGCTGCAGGTAGAGTAATTTCCTTCCATATTATTTTTGGGGCTTATGCTGTGAGTATAAGTGCTATGAAAATGCAAATGAATTGCTAGATTATTTAAAATATGCATAACATGTAGCTATTCTTTTAGAGGGAAATTTGCTTTCCTTTCTCATCACACATCTGGTTTGTTGTGTTGTACATATATTTGTTTAAGATTTATGTAAAACATCCTTTAGATTTTGGAAATCATATTCATAAAACGAAAGTGTCTGCAGCTCTGAATCTTTTGAAATTCCTGTTGGAATATAAGAATTTGTCTGTGTTTTTCCAGTATTCATAACATAACACCAGCATGGCAACACATTACAAAGAATACTTCATTGTTTTGGCTCCAAATGGAGATACATTTACTTTTATATTCATTCCTTCTTCTTTTACCGTGGGAAGTAGGAATTCCAACCCACTTACTTTGCTAAAAAATACTAATATGCTGCAGTAATGCTACATTGTATTTCATAAAATATGGTTTGATTTTCCTCAATATCATGTACTGCTTGTATTTGTCAACTCTGTAAATTAGGGCTTTTGGTTATGTAATCAATCCTTTTTAAAGTCTATTAATTTGTTCTGAATGTATTTTTTTCAGATTTTTTTCAGTTTTATAGCTAGAAAGATATTCTTAAATCAGTATTATTTCTTTTATGTTTAGCTTTCATGTCCCAGGGGCTAATGTGGAAAATACTCAACAAAATCCTATGGCGTGTTTTCTGCAAAACCAGCAGATGATCATAATGATCCCTTTGGCCAGAAAAACTTTTGAATGCATTGCCTGGCCATCCTGAATGAGGAACTGTTCTTCTCTATCCAAATCTGAGCACATGTGCTCTCGGCGAAGTTGATGTCCTATTTTGCAGCAGATAATTTGATTTCATTATAGAGATTAACAGAGTATTTCCTGCTCTGAATCAGGTTCCAGCTTTTTTTCCAGATGCAGGCATAGAAACTGTTTTTCCTTTTCTGGTCTACCAGTGCTCTGCTTTGACAACGGGGAAGGATTCTCTCTCCTCTCTGGGTTTTCCTGTGCTGTGTCCTTAGGTGGAACTGAGGTATCCAGCCCAAATAGCTCTGGAGTTTGCTTCCATTTTCTTATTTCGTGGTTCCGATGGTTGTTCCACCTTGAATGGCTAAAATAGCTCCTTGCTGTGTGACTCTGACAAAGTGTTACAGATACACCCATAGCTTTCACACACGTGACTTGTAATGGCAATTTCTCTCCTCTCCCTGCCCGCTCAGTGTTTTGTGGGAGAAGACTGGAAATGACTGTGTAGTATCACTCTCTCATGTGAATTTAGTTGATCCAGTGCTCACTGTTGGCATAACAGGGGTTAAAGTTTGGAGAAGGACTGCCAGAGACTTGACATATGAAAGACTGAAACATTGGCACGTTATTCAGAATTTGGAAAATGAGGGAAATTAAAATATACCCAGTACATATGAAAATAGCAAGATAAATTGATGGGAAAAACTCATTCTACCACCTGATGATGTTCATAGCCTGGAGTTCTGCCCCATGATGCTCTGCCGAGGGCACAGGTTAGTGGGTGGCACAGGTTCCAAGCCCAGACCTGCCTGTCCTTGCAGGCAGCACCCAACATTCCTCTTGGCTCTGGCACCTCCAAGTGACAGCACCCCCTTTACCTCCCACCCTGGTGACTGGGGAAGAAAATGCCTGAGCTGAAAGCAAGCGCTTTAATTACCCACAGGGAAATAATGAGGAGAGCAAGAAAGGTTTAAAGATAAGAAAAAGAGCCATTTGTATCATCTCACCAAGTCTGGCCATCGCAGGGAGATATTGGTACCAACCCCCTTGTCCCTGCTGCCGAGCTCGTCAGGACTGTTTTATCATCTGCAAACACTGCCCTCTGCCTTCCTCAGGGTCAATTGGTTCAGTGCCTTTCACATTTTTTGATCAAAGTTTCAGCGTGGAATTTTATCATACTTCAGTAATGTCACAGTGTGGGAAATGTACTTCAGAACTATGAATGTTCTCTCCTGCCCGTGTGAGTCCTAGCAGGTACATCTGTCTGTGTCTGCCTGGGGAGGCTCATGCAATTTTTGGCTGATCAGTAGCATTCAGGCAGCAGTCCCACGGCCAGTCAGTGCACACAGGAACGGCCAGCTTCACAGCGCTCATGTACTTCGCAGCTGGAATTTCTTTTTCAGGCATTTTTTTATTTATAACAGTTTGTATCCTTCTGTCCTTTTATGTCTGTAATAATGAGTAATTTCTGACATCTGTCCTTTAGGGACATTTACTTTTATCCTTGACCATGGATACTTCTTGCAGGCTATGTAGGAATAACCTCCTCAAATAATGCAGAATAGAGAAATTTGCGAGCAGAGTGGTAGCTCAGCTACCTGGGTACCTTTTCTTTGGCAGTACACTGACAGATGCTGCACCAGAAAATAAGTCATTACAAACCTCATCTGGAAACAAGTTTATACCCTGAAGTTCATCACTTTTGCAACACATGTCCTTTGAAATGTTGCATTTGCTTTTTCCACTTCCAGATTTAGAGTGGTGTATCTCTGTATCATCTTTGCTCATTTGACTTCCAGGGATTTTTTAACAGCTCGCGTTTTCCATAAATTGCAGCCTTGACAACCTTGAATACTTTTTTTAGTTCTCAAAGTGGTTGGGATCTTAGAAGTGATAGTTTCCCACAAGAAAGTGCAAGCTTTTACGCTGAGTGTTTCTCTTTTGTGCCTGTACCACTCAATATGAGGAAGTTTTTCTTTATACTGACATGTTTGTGGTTGAGAAGTATGGAAGGCCTAAGACATTTCATGGTAAAAAATCCTTTAGGCATTTATGCTATTTATTTAGAAAATGACACTTTTACTTTCAAAGAATTTGCTCTTTTTTTTTTTTAAATCCACATGATTAAATACAGTCTTAAAATTCACTGTTTCAGTTAGTGAAGTTAGCACTTGCTTTTCCTATTTCATTGCAACTCCACATTTGCAAGAAGAATATTGACCAAGCAAACCAAGAAATTTGATTAAATCCAGTTGAGTTTAATACAGGTGTACCTTAGGATGTACCATCTTTTCATTTCTTACCATTGCTAAGGAGAGGGTCGGGGCACCATAGTTTTAAATTGGTAGGGATAGTTCTGTGCTCAACTGTCCAGAGCTTTGGTTGTCAAAATATTTTATAAATTATTTCTATTAAATAAACAGAATGTGTGAAAACAACAGGAATTCCATACTGCTAGGAGACCCAGCATGGCAGATTTCACCAAACGAAAGTTTAGGGAGGTTATAAGTATTTGATAGTCATCAATTTGCACTTGTAGCAAGTTCTTACTCTTGGTATAATATTAAAAAGAGATGTTTAAAAATAGGTATGCTTAAAATGCATATTTGACCGTCTAACAGAAGTCAAATTGGTTCCAGTTGGACACGTTGCTATATTAGTACAGCCAGTTTCTTCTGGACACCTACATTTTTTTAAAACCTGTTGAGAAGTTTCAGTATTAGTCCTAAGAGTCTCTTTTCTCTCTAGATTAAATATTGAGAAATAAAACAAAATATGTAAATATAGTATACCCAAAAGCAAAAAAGTAATTTCCAACACAGATGGGTTTCAGGAGGTCTGCTGCCAAAGATTTTAAAATTCTTGTGCCAGGGGGTAATTTGCTTGCAACAGAAGAAAATGTATCCAATTACCCTTACGAAATTATGAGTTTTACTCCCATATCAGCCATTTAATGGAGCATTTGAAATGAAGGTGCAAGCAATGGCCATCTTGTTTCTCATACTCTTGAGATTATGATAGATTTAGTGTGTCTTGTTTCTCTGTATCCCCTAAATATGAGGGAAATAACTATTAAGGATCATAACTTGACCGACATTATGATGCAGGTAAAAATTAGTAATGGTTTGGGGGTTTTTTTTGTATACTGTGCTCTGCAGTCATTAAATTTAACCTTTAACCTGCTATAAGGAGTGTTTCACTCCATCCCAGAATCTTCTGGAACTGCTGAGGCCAGCACTGTCCAGTTTAACATCAGGCCTCCCTGCAGTCAGGGAGAAATGGCAAAGCAGCAGAAGTGTTTACATGGGTGAACTCATTTGGAGAATAGCACTAGATATGCTTTGGGTCTTCCCTTCCCTTGAGGAAACCAGCCATGCTTGGCTTCTCCAGTGCTCTTCTATATCAAATTCAGAATTTTTCCATGCAAGTAGAGATTCTCGGTAAGTTTATTCCAAAAACTGCCCTTCACACAGTGCATGTCTGTGTCTCCCTTAGCTCAAAATCCCTACTGTGATTTTTAGTACTTTGAGCTTGGCATTGAAAATCCATGTTTACAAGTACTGTACCAGTCCTTCTATTGAAAATTCATAAATATGGAATGGGATCATGCAATATAAGAATGAATATAAGAATGTTTCCATATTGATATTGGGGGTTTTTTTGGTGAAAATAATAAATTGCCCAGACTACAGTTTTGTGGAGGCCTGAGAAAAGCCCAGAGCTCTGGTAGCTTTGGAGGGGATATTTGTCAAGCTGCCACCAATACTGCCAGTCCCAGAGCCACAGGTGACACAGCCTCACCCACCTGCCCTACTTTGGAATGAGGAGCACTGCTAAGGGATACTTATGCCCTAATAGCACCTCTGGTTTTGAATCCTGCAGGGGCCCGATCAAACTAATTAGGCTTCCTCTCTTTAATTTTACCTGTCTATCAGGCATTGTCATTCAGCCTCATAGGAATTCTGCGCCTGTTAATTAGCAAAACATTGTGGAATCAGAGAGGACTCAACAACAGTAAGGAGAAAACCACAGAAAAAAGGAACAGAACTGGGAGCAGAAAAAAATCCAGCACAGGAGAAGGACAGAATTCAAGCACATGAGAGGTCCCAAAGTGGA
Source organism: Callaeas wilsoni (assembly GCA_013398955.1). Taxonomy (NCBI): domain Eukaryota; kingdom Metazoa; phylum Chordata; class Aves; order Passeriformes; family Callaeidae; genus Callaeas; species Callaeas wilsoni. The sequence goes on along the minus strand of VWPU01014790.1, from coordinate 56,050 downwards.
AGGACAAATGGAGGGCTGTGTAACTCTGATAGAAGTTGAAGGCCAGATTAGAAGAGATTTGTTTTGCCAGAGATATTTTTTTCTTATTGGGCAAAAACGAGGGGAGAGATGGTGTTATGCAGCTGGCCTGAATGAGCTTGGAAGAGCTCAACTATATTAAAGTATGTGAGTAATTTTTTATTATTACTCTTTGTCAAACAGTTTTCAACAATAAGGTTACCTTGCTTTATTTTGCTGTGTTGATCTGTTTGAATATTCTGCCCATTCTAAAATAATAGCAGAAAAATGGAAGAATATAATATGCCTAAAAGGTTCCCATTGCATAATGTTTCATACAGGTAGACCCCATGTACCTCACATATATGAGAAAATATTTTTGTATTTGTTTAAACCAAGAATTATTTATTGCGGAATTTTATATGCTCCTTCCTCTCTCATTCCTCCTGGTCTGATATAATTTCATTTAAAAATAATCTTCTACATACTTAATGGTGATTAATTGGAAATAAAAATATGGCAGAGAGTTAAAGTGGCTGCTGAGTGTCAGAGCTCTGACTGTTGTCTCAGACAAGCATTAAAAAGTTGAGAAGCAAGTCCTTTCTTTGGTCAAACTCTCATAGGTGATTCAGAGTTTGCATTGGAATCATACAAAAATACTGAAGAAACCGATGAAAGTTGGTTCTTCACTACTTAGCTAAAAGAATGATTTCTTGTGTGCTTCTTTATAGTTCAATTTGTCATTTCATTGAGTCTACTGGCAATATGATTTAAGAGTCTGACAGACACATTAACCTCTTAATAACAAGTTTCTCAAACTCCTTTTCCAAGCCTCTCTCTTTGATAGGGCTAGAACACATAGTAAATCTTATTTCATTTTGAGTTCTCTTGACTTACCCTCAAAACATGATTTATTTATTTTTGTCTGAATCTAATGGGGCCGATTCTGTTGAAAGATGACTGGGGTGGTTATCTAAAAAGACAGAAAAAAATTTAAAGTTCCACTTGCCTAGGCTCACTAGGCTTCTGTCCAGGTGATATAAACAAAATTTCCTTCCATGAACAGAAACAAGGTACTCTGAAGTAATGTTAGACTGTCTGTAACATTTTAAAAAAGCAAATTTTTAAGGCCATAAAATAGACTTGACTTAATATTGTACGATCTCAAAGAAAAACCTATTAACTTAAATTTAAAACTTTCTGCTATTCCATTAACCGTCTCCCCACTCTTGATTTGGATTTTACTAATGTAAGTTTTAAGCAATTTATGAAATAGTTTGTCAACATATCTTCTCAGGAAAATTTGAATTGTGCTGAAAAAAATTTCTGACTTCCTGGGGATAATCCTTTCTGTGAGTCCCTCACCTTCTCACACAGCAGCAGAACTGCTGGAGCCCATATTTCTGTCAGGATTCAGCAGTGATAGTCTGTGAATCTGCCCTCATCAGAGCAAATTATTCTGCAGTTCTCATGGCAGTATATGATTGAAGAAGTTTTTTGCTCCACGAAAAAGTAGGTAGTCTCACAGAGCTCCTTTTGCTAATGAAATTGCTATTGCCTTGTGAAACATTAAAGATTTATCCTTCTCTCTTGGTCTGCAAAAAAACATTGTACATTCCTGTAAGCAGCATGTGCAAGAAGGCTTGTCCTTCTTCAGACAGCGACAACTGCTTCACGTCTGTCCTTACATTTCTTTCTTCTTGTGGCCTCAACTTTGACCATAATTTGGCTCCTAGAGATAATATTCTAAAACATGCATTTGAAAGCAGGTATTTAGAAAATGAGGTGCTAAAATGTAAAGAGAGTAAAGCAGATGGCATCCCATGATTTCCTGAGGTTTCATCTGCTGATTTGAAAAGCTCTTCATTCAAAGTTTCTCTGCACACAGAAATCTGATTCAGTACTGCAGCCAGCCCGGGTACCAAATTTCCATGGATGCTGCTAGAAAGATGCCATCCAACAACGACAGAACTCGTTTGCACCACTGGCAGCCAGGCTGTGCCTGAAACGCCTCTCAAGGCTCAAATGTGCAGCATGGCAGCAGAGGGAACACACACACCACCAAGCCTACAGACAGGAGGGCTGCAAGCCACTCACAAGGGTAATGTGAGAAATAATTATTTAATGCTCATGAAGCAGACAGAAAATTAAAAGTGCTATAGAGTGGTTGCTATTAAAAATCTTTACAATTTGACTTTGCAATTAGATTATGTTATGACTGTATTCCCCTTTTGCTCAGTATAGGAACATTTAGGGAATACTTCAAATCCATGAAGGCAGCAATGGCATTAATTACTTGCAAATGTAATTAAGAAAAACAATACTGGTGATCTCTGATGATCATGAAGTATCTATTTACTAGAGCAAATAGAGTTTAGGACTGAAAATGTTGCATTTTAGAATGCGATTTTATATGTCAATTATAAATGATGTTACAAGTTACTCTTCAGACGTGCCTGATTGCCTTACTGTAGATGGGAATGATCGGATTATGAAATGCTGGCCTCATTTAAAGCAGCACTCAAATACCCTCTGACTTTACTAGACAAAGTTTCATCCTTAGCCACTTGCCAAATGCTGTAGAGGGAGTAGCTGTCACAGAAGAGAACTCATGAGTATTCTGGTTAGAGCCATGCAGAATATTTTTAGTGTAAATCAGAGTTCTTTAAAATGTTCCAGTTATCAAGCAAAGACCTGAAAGTGGATGGATTTTGAAATCCATATTAATAAAAAATTTCATGAGATCTTAAAAAATCTTCATATTTTGATGAAAAAACTTTTGATCTCACATTTTATGTTTTTGTGGTTTGTTTTTTTTTTTCTTCAGCTATTTTATTTCTTAGCCAAACTTGGAAGCCAGGAGTGAAAAAAAAATCTTAGTGGCTTTTCATATCATTCAATCTTTAGCTCGTTTATGCAATCCCTTGACCATGACTTTTTCTTATTCCAAATGGACTCAGTGCCCTGACTTTCAGTTCACAGTTGTTCTAATGGAATATTTACCTCAATCTTTACTTTTCTTTTTTGGCCCACTGCCACCCAGTACAAACCCAGCAAATCCAAGATAACTATGTGTCACTTGTGCTTTGTGATATGATTCAGGGATTGCACAGCAAAAGACAAATATGTAGGATTCCTACTTATAATGTGCTGTATATTCCAAACAGGAGCTGCAAATTTTCATTCTTTTAAGTAATTGAGCTATACAATTGATGATGCCAAGACAGATAAGCACGCTGTGAACAAAGAGTTGTTAACATTTCATTGCAAAGGTTCAACTGGTGCCCTACATGGTAAAATACCAACAGAGTGTAAATGCAACAACCCAGAGTGGGTGTTGGGAGAGGGAATGAGGATGAATTACTGCAGTATTTTTAGATGGTAGTATTCATAGTTATTTTTGCAGTGCTAAGAGACTTTGAAACGTTTGGAGTAACTCTATTGACATTGCACTGGGATTGCCAAGGACCAGGCGCAGCTGCTTGGATGCTGTTAACACTCTAACAATGCCATTTCTCTCTCAGCATCTTCCTGCTTTGCAAAATTTCTGTGCATATTTCGTTGGGGTGATGTTTCTTTGCATTGATCCAACTTCCAGCAGCTTCTAACAACTTATTTATCACAGGATGCCAGGCAGGATTAGGGCTTGTTGTTAAGACCCCAGCAGAGGCTTCAGAGCTTGTTTGTGGCTGTAACTGCCAGGATGCGTCTCTGAGAGCATCAGCTGGGGTGGAGGAGTGGGAAGGGAAAAGGCTGCCGTGGTGTGTTGCTGGGAGCAGGTAAGATGTTTGCCTTTTAATAATCTTTTTGACATTTGCAGCAGTGGTGTGGACAGGTATGGGAGTCACTCATCCAAACACCATCCACGTGCATGTAATTACACTCACAGGAGCTTGTACTGTTATATGAATTAATTTAAACATTATAGTAACTACTGTCTAATAACATACAGGTTCCCAGGGTACTTAGAGTATTAAATTGCAGATGGGAATTCCTTGGAGAGACACAGTCTGCATATCCATTTGCTGCTCAGGGAGGGAAAAGCTCTGCTCCATGTATTGTGTGGCTGTAGCTCGGGTTCTCTGTGCTTGCTCAAGAATTGCTGTGAAATACATTCTAGGACCAGCAGGAAGTTCATTTAAGTCTGTCTCCATTTAAAACCTAGTCAGAGGGCTATGCAATTTAGTGATACTTAACATAGATTGCTAGTGGCTGCTGCCAAAAGTGATTTTTTACTTTTTCACTAAATACTGCATGTAAAAAGCAGGAATACTCTAGTGGCAGCAGTGTAAGCCTAACTTTAGCAAAAACATGAACATGGGAGAACAGCAAGGTTTTTGCATTCTGGGCTAAAATAGTCTTTGCTGTACTTTGTTTAAACTGGCCCTTAAACTTATAGTTAATAGGACTAAATGAACATGTATTTTTCAAGCAATAGTTTATGATTTTGACCTCTGAATTTTGGTACCCATGCCATGTTTGCTTGAGCACCTTTCATCCACACACCTTCAAGACCATGTGGCAATTCCTTTCTGTAACCTTTTTAAAATAGTTTAAGAATTAGCAACAAAGACAGAATCTATCAATAGCATAAGGGCAAGATTTTCACAAATCTCTGAAATTGGTTGGTGGTTGCCTTAGAGTACTGCAAGTATTACTTTTAATTTCTGTGAGGTACATACAGCAGCTTCTGCAATACACTGCCACCAGACAGTCTAGCACATCTGGGACACTCTGAATTTTTCTGGTGCTTCTTGTCAAGTTTCTTATTTAACAAGAAGGGATTGAACATGTACCTATAATTAATGCATGAGAAGTCTGATATTAATAGACGAACTTTCTGTGCACCTTTTGTGTATTTACCCACATACTTCGGTAGTTATAAAGAGACAAAAACTAGAGAGAAAATTATTCTTAATATTGGACATTTTTATTCTCTTCATGGTTATCTTTCAGTATTTTAGCCAAATTCTAAATGGTTACATTAGGCATGTAAATTCCATCTGGTTTCCCTTTGCAGATAACTCTCAGTGTATTGTTCAAATGCAGCAGGATGCATGAAGACCCTGGGAACAGGGTACTGCCAAAAGCTAATAGTGTACATAAAATAGAAGTTTATGCTTTCAAAATTTTTCTCTCTTCACAAGTATTGACATCCACCTGATAAACTCCTCTTACAGTGCAGTTGAAAGAGTCTTAAATTCGACCCACCAAACAATTCATCTCGTCCTGAGCAACTCTAAGCAATTACATTCACCTTTTAATAGGTGCTGCATGTTTACAGATTGCTGTGTACAACTAAGATATATGTGCCACAAAATTTTCAAATCCTCGTAAAAAAGAAAATGTGTGTGTCCATAGTACTCCTCTCAGAAATGGGATCACGTGAGCTAAGAAACATTTGTGTTAGAAAAACCAGGGATAGAGATGAGGATTTCTTACCCTTTGTAACTGGAATTTTTGACTGGAATTTTTTTTTCCTTTTTTTAATCGTGGAAGCTCATTAGAAGTTCACATTTATCTCATGCTGTAGTCTGTCTTGCCACTGATAATTCCTGATGTCTGCACAGTTGAAGGTGTCTCCGTTACTGCTGTTTAGTTGAGAATAATGAATACATTTATTCTAGCAATAAAAGTCAGCATTGCAACAGTTTTTGATCATGGTGAAATATACACATTGATTTGGAAGAAAACATGGTGTTAAAGAACAGAAACCCTCAACAAGATGGAAAAATTATTCAAGATGAAACACAGATGCTTTTAATTTTAAATTGTTCTCTTTTTTCCCCTCTGTGGAGGTGTGCATACAGAAGCACAGGACAGTAAAGGAAATGTATTAATAGAATTGTATTAATAATTTATAAACACATTATAAAACATTTTTAATATGACCTATCTGTACAGCATGTGACATAATATTTATGAGGAGAACAGAGGAATCTGTGGGCCACAGAAAATGTAATGGCAAAGTGCTGTCCCCACTCAGCTGCACCCAGTAGGGGAGTGGGAAAGAGCCAAGCTGGTGTGTATTTTTATATAAATACCTGAATTGCTGTGTGCATCAACCCCTGGGGTTGTATACTCTGTAACTAACACCAGCATTTGCACACCATAAATGTCTGTGCTCCAAATGCTTTATAAATAATCAGTATTTCATTATCTGATTTTTATCACATACTAACACATGAAAAAATGGGGTTGTCTCTTTCAAGTAATCACAGTATTTTAATGTTTCAGGTAAGCACACTAGATAACATACCTACAGACATGAAGTATTTATCTGACAGTAAAAGTATAGGAATTGTGGAATAACACATAGTCATTATTAGAAAATATTGTATCCAAGAGCATTTTGGCTCAAGGATTGTGCTGTTATTGAGTGAACCAATTTCTACATCTGCTAGGTGTGGGATTCTTAACTCTTAAGTGTTAGATAGAACATTTCCAACAAGAAATGAAAAGAGGTAAGAAATTGAATTTAATTAGAAATACCTCCCAAAATATGGCTACATGCTGCTTACTTCCTTAGTAATCCCTTAATGGACAAAGAGAAATTGAGAATGAAACTTGCTTTGTCATCTGCTCAGTCTTCCAAAACATTTGGATAAGGTTTAAACTGTGCTGTTTCACAACTGCCTTAAAGGAAAAGAAACAGTTTTCAGATATCATGAAAGAAAGGCAGTCTGGAGAATACCTCTGGAGTATTCTGGAAATGCAGAGAAACACTGAAATGAAAAACAACCGAACAACAAAAATAGCAAAATCAACTATAAACAAACAAAAAACCCCAAGTATTTTCAGAAGGTTTTAGCTCGGATATAAGACAATATTTGGAGAGACCTCAGCACAACATAGTAAGACCTGTAACAATATTAGGTCTAAACTTCAGGTGTGTTCAGTTTTTTCCAGTTTTTGGTGTGGGGAGGTGTCATATAGATACTTTGATTCACACAGAAACTTTCCTCCTAAATGACCAACCTTATTTTTTCCCTGTGTCTGCTTCCGTTGTGAGATGCAAGGCTGGGGTGAGATGCTCCTGTCAGAAAGAAATATCTGGAGACCTGAGAAAACCTTGCAGCCAATAGTTCATTTGCTCCTGTTAGTGTTAGCTGCCCCGAAATATTTGATCAAGGACTTATGATCAAATTGGCATCCTCCACTTCTCTCTTGCAGACTGATTCTCTTCATCCAATGTTTATTGTTCGTAATTATCTGTTCGTTGATGTTAATTAGACACACATTTTCTTGCTCTGTAATCCATGTGTGCATGCAAATTCGTTTCAGTTTCCCAAAAGTGGAAATAGATGGGTAAGCATTTGCTATCATTGTGAATTTATGGGGTAAAGCACAGCTATAAATTGAAATAAATTGAAACATATACTTGAATGTTTTCAGACTTTACACGTAGCTTTTGCTGGTTCTGGATATATACGTACTTAAAGCTGAGCTTCCCTTAATTAATTGGGTTATGGACGCAGAGTAAGAAACAGGTTAGAGGTAGAGCCAATTCTAGGAAGTCAGTAAAGGAATGTGAGAGGGAAGTAAGCAGGTTGGGTCAGCTGAGATCAGTGGCCCCTGAGTGGCACCTGCACAGGTGCATGCCTGCAGTGGGCACGGGCTGCAGGGCTGGAACCCCCCGCTGCGGGCACCCCGAGCCCCGCAGGAAGGCTGGGATCTGGGCATCGGTGGCACTCTGCAGACCAGGAATGGAGCCAGGCTGCCTGGCTTTGATGGGAACATTAGGCTAGAGTGATAGATTGAGCTGATATTCCTGAGGTAGGGAAGACTTTATATCATAACAGAATGGGTAGACAAGGAGATAAAACAATACTGTGCTTTGTGTCAACAAGAAATGTGAAATGTGTGAGGAAATGCGTGGAATTATAAAAAAGAATGAATGAGTTTCCTCTCCAGCACAATAGTCTTTGTATAAAATCTGTTGTTTACTGCTTGTTTCAAGACTTAGAATATATTTTCTTATGCTTTTCATCTATGCTTTATTTGGGCATATGGAGACTGATTGAAACCTCAGTTCTTCAAACACTTAGTGCTTTGTATCATGATAATGATGCCTGCAGTGGGAATACCAGCAATATTATAAGCAATAGGTTTGAGGAGTAAGAGATTCCCAGACTTCCCTGCACTTTCATTTAAAAAGATCATGCATCTTTAATAGTGAGGATCACATTGCAATTAAATGCCTTACCAGTACCAGAATGACTGTGCCGAGAAGCAGTGCTCGCTCTGCAGTCTGCACAGAATTTTAGTTTATGACTGATAAGATGCATCAAGTTACAGCTGTCCCTGGCTACTCATCTCAGGAGATTAGACGTGGCAGAAGTCTCAAGAGATACTCCAGTTCATTCCTTTAGCCCAAGATCAATTAAACCAAAAGTGTCCCTGAATAATATTTGCCTCATTTTAAGCTCTGTTTAAAAGAAAAAACAAACAAACAAACCCACAAAATCATAAAAAATCACTTCTATTAACTCAGTTATACATATGTGTAAGAGTTTATTTAGGGGACAAGAAGAAATAGCTTACTTTTTTTTTTAATAACAAACTAACCTGAAATTTATTCTTTCCTCTTTCCTCTCTCTTATTTTACCAGCTATTTTGGAAGTCAAATTCACATGCTTTTGTATGTATATCTATCCTCCTGTGAAGTTATGATATCGTCCACATCAATATTGCGTGGAGGATATCAGAATAGAGAAATATTCAGCACTTTGCTAAGTCAGATTTTGTCACTTTTTAATTTTTTTGATATTTCAGGTGTTCTCTTAAACTGAATTTTCAAATTGGGCTTATTTATAATTTTTAGTTCAAGTCTCCATGAAGTCATTTAGATATTGATAAATATGAACTTAAATATCCACTTTAGTGCATTTTTTGTAACATGATGAATGAGAGGAGAAGAAAATATATTGGTTTGCTCAACTAAAAGATGATCTGACACCTCGTAATACAATCCACAGATATCTCTAGAAGTAGGTAGGAGGAAGAGCAGCTGTTATATCCAGAGTATTATTTTTAAATATTTAATGTGAAACTCTGAAAATTAAATCCCCTTTTAAACTGTCTGCTAAGCTTGGTTTTCTCAGGTTTCATTTGTACAGCAAACTTTGTAGAAGTTTTAGTCACAGTGGGTATGATTCAGCCCTGGAGCTAAACAAGACTTTTCCTGCAACTGAAACTTTTGATTGTGTAGGTTTTGCCAGGAGAGAGTTAGAGCACACGAGCAGGGAAACTCTCCCTCCTCTATTGTCCACAGCCCCCAAGCAGAGCAGAGGAAATAACTGAATTCTCCTATTCTTCAGTTGTCAGTAAATATCTGAAACCCACTGTGGAAGTTCTGGATTCAGAACTGGTCCACGAGGACGTTTGCAGCACTTGCACCCACCTAAGACTTGTAAGGAAGTAAATGACAATGAAGAAGATGGTATGTAATAGGAGAATTTAGGAGGATTTTTTTGGAAGAGAAAAAATGAAAATACATTCTGGGTTAAAGCAGAAAGGGCTGATCTGTCCCAGTACTCTGTGAGCAGTATCTGCCTACAGAGGATGCTTAGGGAAGAGCAGGACAGCAGAATGTTTGGATGGTCATTCCAAACTTTCCAGTGCTCCCACAGTTGGTGGCCTTGCGACTTCTGTAGAGAGAAAAATGTTTCAATCCCATCTCATTTATTTCTGAATAGGATTGAGTGAATGAGGCAGGGTGTTGCAGGAAGAAAAAAGATGCCCTCTTGCTTAGTGACCTGGAGAATTGGTTTTCTGCATGCTCCTGACACACAGTAATTCTGTGCTGGTTACAAAACCCACACTTGATAAGGGTCTACCTGAGCTGTGAATGTCCTAGACGTGTGACCTGGGAATGGAATACACACCAGTGCTGAGGCTGCACAGCTACAGATGGAGTAAATTCTTCTGTATGCTGTGGATACATAAAGTACAATATAGCACTAAATCAGATTTTGGATTTCTGGCATTGCATCTGCTATCTCTGGAATAGGAATATCAATATGCACTTATCTCAGATAGTTGTTATGAATGTATAGTGAAGGAACTAAATACTGCACTGATGAATGTCATAGAGAGGCTCTGAAGAAATTAATCATTTTGTCCAGTCAGAGGTTTAAATAGTGCACAATAAACAAGGCATAATACCATACAGTAAACAGTGGGGATAAAACTGATAATATTGAATAAGTGTCAGCAAGTGATTTATTTGCATCTTGTGCACTGACTAATGGTAGTTTTTTTCAGAAATAATGTGGGGTTTTATCACATGAAGACTATGACCTGGATTGGGTATGTGAAAGTAGCCTATCTGAATCATGGTATTTCCTAATTTTGGGTGCCCATTTCTGACATTTTAGTGATTTGTGCAGGTTATGTCCTTGTGGGACACATAATCATTTCATATGCTCTTAAATATCTGTGTCCTTACTATTTAAGGTCTTTCCATCATCTTGTATAGAAGCAAATTTTTTGAGACTTTAGAGAGCAATTTTCCTGGATGATGATGGGGACATGCAAGTCCTAGAAGGCCTGAATAGGCAGTATAGCAACTGTGATATCATCACCGGCATCAGATTTTTTTCTCATTTATGGAAAAAAAAAAAAAGAAAAAAAAAAGAAAAAATCCCAAATCAAAACCCTAAAAGTAGAAACACATGAACTTGGAGCAGAAAGATACAAGTTATTCACTGTTATGACTCTATTACAGTCAAGCAGTAACAACAGAGGAGAGTGTGATATTCAATCTGTACATAGAAAAGTGACTTTCTTGTGTGAGTCATGTCTGGAAAGAGAACTCAACAACTCACTGGTATTATCAGTAAAGCAGCATTTTATCAAATGAGTCTGTTGGCTTTCTCACACAAGTGTGAATTTCCCAAAGGCCTGGTGGTTTGGAAGGTGCTATTTAGATTTATTCTTATCATTATGTTAGACTTAGTCTGCATCGTAGAGCCAGGCCCCAGGTAAATGGGAGCTCTCCGGGGGCAAGCTGAGAGCCTGATGAGTTTCAAAGGCTTATTTGCCAAAATACTCTGGTGAATAGGCATCTAGAGCTGCAGTATTTATTTTTGTAAAGTCAAAAAAAATAACCCTCAACCAACGACCCAACAAAACAAGAAAAGAAATAGCATTTGTTTAAGTCCCTGAAAGGAACTCGCCACTGGCTTTACCTTCATTGGCACTGCAGCACAGCACCCTGTGGGGATTGGTGTGCATTTCTACCTTTTGAGGCCAAATTTAGTGACAAGAGATGTAGGGTTTTTTCACAATAACATGAATTTGTTCAGAAAACAGTATAAAAATTCTATATTTACCTGCCAGAAGTTTCAACAGTTGTAGGCATTTCATTTTGGTCGCATCTGCAGCCAGCACATAAGTTTGCTTCCAAGTTGTGTTGGCTAACATTTCTTATTAACACAATCACCTAGAACCTGTAGTGAGTGTTCTAAAGCATATTCAGCTCCTTGGAGTCATACTAATATTAACAAACGCAAAGAAAATATTAGCACACTTTCCAAAATGACCAGTATAGATTAGGAAAAAGGAAATAATTTCATCATTTTATTTCAGAGGCTGTACTTTTAATAATGGAGATTTTTTGGATTTTTTTAATGGAATGTTATGTGACATTTTAAAAAAATAAGTTATTGAGGGCTGGTTGAAAACCTGATGACGTGAACAATTTCTACATTGACCTCTTTAGGCTTTGGTCCTTGAGTACTCTTCAAAATTGTGTGAAACACTAAAAAAAAATCCATTATTTCCTCTTAAGTTCTTCTGAACCCTTCCAAGTGAAAGTGCATCCTCTCCAAAGTTCTCTTTCCAGAGCTCAAAGTGTGAAAAGCTTCATGCATTACAGCCTGAGAAAAGCCGATACATATTTGTCTCCCTAACAAGTTAATGAGGATCTAGGCTGATTTTTTGCTTACTTTGAAAATCACATAATTTTCATATAAACCTCTGGATTGAATCAGAGCAGCTTGGAGGCAACACCACCTGATGCTGAGCATCAGCATTGTATCAGCTGTCAGCAGAAGCAGCTCGTGCGCCGAGCAGAGGAAGGGATGTGAAGAAGGTGGTGGTGTACCCATGGGAGCAGCACACAGCACATCCATCACCGGGAGGCTGGGCAGCGCTCTGCCTCGGGGTTCAGAACCGCACACCACCGCCTTGCGAAAATGCTGTGTTCCTGTGCTCAAAGCTAGGCAGTGAGTGGGCTGGACAACATGCGAAACCAAAAATTGATACATTTCAGTGAGATCTCAAACTTTTGTTACCTTGCTTGTCATCATAATTTAATCACTGTTATCTGGGCTGGGATTTTTATAGGCAAAATGCTGTTATGAGTTTAGAGCGAAAAACGTTTTGAAAAATTTGAATCTCCACGGATTCATAATTTTAAACAAATTTTGAATAGTAATATTGACAAGCACACACACACACACACACGTATATACTTTGCAGCATGCATTAACCCAGCCTGATTATACCCCCTCCTTCCTTTATACACTGATACTGCTGCCTAGTGAGTATATTTCACAGTTAAAATGAAATGGTTCAGATGTCTAATAGTAATTGTGAGTCATTCCTCCTCTCCGTAATGTGGAGTACGGAGAATAAATACAGTTTTCAGGTTTGGTAGTAAACATATCATGTGGCTCTAGTTAGAAGACCATGCTCTGTGGTTTTATGGCCCACATAAACTCTCTCTATTGATTAAGCACAGGGATGTTGTTGGAGTACCTGGAAAGGCGCTCAGTCAGTACCCACAGAAGTGTCTACATCTGGCATTGCATTTGTCTGAAAGAAATTCTGCTGCACTCCACAATCCGTGAAACCCTTGGAGTTATTTTAGGACTGTGATAAACCCTTTCTGCTGTCAAGGAACCTCTCCGCAGCAATTTCGGTGATTGCTGCAGAGAAAGTTGTTGTGTGTTACTGAATGCTACAAGGCCAGTAAATAATTTAAAGTAATTAAACTATAAAGTGGTTTCTTTACAAAATATTAGTGGAGAAAATACTACTCTGTTATACAGTAAAATTTCAGTAGCAAAGTCTTACTCCAGCAATTAGTATCTTTTTCTTAAGAAGAAAGGAGAAGACAGAGTTATTAATTTGTCATAAATTAGGAAGGTGTGCTAACCACTAAAAATTAAGATTTTCTGTCATCCATCTCAAGTTCTTCCCATATAGAAATTATCTGCTAGAGATGGATAACTTAAACATTTAAAAACAAAATTCCTACAGATAAAACCTGTTGGAACAAAGCAATTATAAAAAATAACATTAGAATATGGCAAATCTCACACATTTCTGCACACATTGCAGGCCATCCGCACCACCCTGGGCAGGAAAGACTTCCCTGGGGACAAAGATTTGCCCTAGTACCAAAAAAGCAGGAAGTAGAGCTCTTGCCAGCTTTGAAAGAAAATTATTTTTAAAAACAGGTACAGAACTGCTGTACCTGGAGTCTATGAGCAGAATACCTTCCTGTAATAAGATTCTTGGACATGGTCAATAATTTTGTTGTTTCCTCTACTTTCTTGGATTTATTTCTCTCTAGATACCACTTCATTCACATTCCTATCAGGAAAAAAAATGCAATAATTGAGAAAAGAGGATATTTTTCTTCTTTTCCTCTTGCCTCAACTAGCCAGTAGATTTTTCTTTCTGTTGAAGAGAACAATTCATGAAGATAGACAAAGATTATCTTCAGTTTTGTTACTATCTGCACGAATCTGTGCAAGCTCCAAGGATGTCACTCATGCTCCTGTGACAAAAAAATGCATAATTTGGTTTTGGCAGGACACATTAAACATCAAATTAGGATGACAAAGGAAAAGTAAATAGCACAGTATATGTGGCTGAAAGGGTTATTTAGGTGGGCTGTGTGGTGTGAAGACAGGCAGTATTGACAGAAGCAGCATGTTTGCCAGCACAGCTCAGGATTTGCCTAGCCTGGAGGAGAAATGCAGATTCCATTCCCTTTTTTGCCAAAGAATACTCAAGTTTTCAGCAGCAACCTCATAGGAGCATCTGAATATAGACTATTCCTTGAGAATACACAGTGATTCACATCAAGTTGCTTTCATTCTCCACTGTTTCTACTGTTCTATGTTGTACACAATATTTAAATATTTGATAAAGCAGAGACTGGGACCATATCCAGTAGTTACTAAGTAAAGTAAGTCCCAGGGTGACCATTTTTATTTTTATGTTCTAAATTGTGATTTAAATTTATTTGAACTGGTTTTACTTTTGTTAAATAGAGTCAGAAATATTTTGTTTAATCTGGATTTTTTTTTTATTTTAGTGGGAGGAAACATCATCCCAATTTGGCTCAAAATTCCCCTATTTTCATAACAACAGGATAACCCTTTATTACCTCTGAGTTAGAGCCTATTTTTTCACTATCCAATCTGTCAGTTTAATCCTTGTTTTCAGAATTGCTGATTTCAGGTTATTGTCATTAACAATTAGTAGTCTAGCTGAGAATAGGAAAATATATAAGATGCTCCTGAGCTTTGTCATCTGAGTCACTTTTCCTGTGACAAAAAACCAAGAGAACTGGATTGTTCAGCCTGGAGAGAAGGCTGCCAGTGAGACCTTAGAGCACCTTCCAGTACCTAAAAGGGCTACAAAGGGACTTTTTACAAGGGTATAGACTTATCTTTTCTGTTACATACAGATTTCTTTAATTTTACGTATTAATGCTTCAATTTAAAATGCTCAATGATTTCTCAGTTTGTTTAATCACCAGATCTAAGATTTCTATGGTCTTCACAAATCTTTGAAGTCAGTATACATACACATACATTTGCAAATATTACCATAAGCGTTTCATTTCAAGTGCCATCTAAATATTCTTCAGTTATCTTTATTTACTTGATACCTTTAACAACTAGTTATAAGTTTGCCTAATATCCAAAAATGTAGAACATACATATCAGGTTAGAAAAGCACTGGGAAGAATAGACACTCTTCACTAAATAAAACAATTTGCCAGTACCTGGAAATTATTTGCTTGTGTTCAACACTTTGCCTCATACTTTGATTTCATTATCTCAAGATATACTATGTCCTGAATGCATTTTGGGGTTCTACACTGGAAAATAAACTAGTGCTCCTAAACAATATTTAAAATGACATTTTTATTATGTTGGCATGAAGCACGTTGCTGAATTGCTTTTAATATGATAATGTTTTGCAGTTTACTATGCCATAAGTGCAGTTTGGCAGTTGAGTTTACATGAATATTTCATCCAGAAAAGGCCATGAATTTGTAATTATAAATAGACCTGTTCAACAGAAAGAGATGGATGATTCTATAGCTACTAATTTTCCAAGGAAATGATATGTAGTTGAAGACCGAAAGCAAAGACTTCCAGCTGCAGAGGGCCATCTGCAGATCACTTCAAGCAGTATTACAGAGGTCTAGCTGCCTTTCCTAGTGGATTAGTTGGACTTGTTTATGATGCTCAAATTTTTGTGTCTTGGCTCCTTCAGCTGTGCATTTGCAAAAGTACTGGCTGATCAAGGAGGTAAATCTAGGCTGTCTTCCTTCCCCCTTCACCCTTATTTTGTTCACCAGCTCACCCAGTATCTTGCTCTGGTTTAACTATTTAGTGCTCATCTCCATGCAGGCATTACATCACACATTACATGTTCAGTATAGTGAATAACTATAGTGTGAATTCTCTGAAATGCCAGTAGTGCACTAAGAAGGCAACACTAAAACGTTCCATCTTACTTTGGTGCATTTTTGGATATTCTTAATATGACTTAATTGCATCCAATTTTACTCAGTGGCCAGCATTGCTCCTCTACAACTGCAAAAATATATTCAAATTCTTGTCAGACTCTATTGCAATATCCTCTTTTGTTTTAATGTTTTTAGTCTTGTTTTTCTCTGCTAGTGTGTTGAAAGCACCTTCAGTGCCAGATCTTCCAAACAGGCGCTGCAATGACTTTATTGATGAGAATTCAGCCCACTGTAGTCAGTGCTGCACATCAGCAAGATGAGCCCTGATGCCTTTGGCACATTCCTAAGGCTTTCCCTAAAGGACCTGGTAAAAGAAGTTTGTGTAAGATACACTGACAGAGAGAAGCAGCACGAACGTGCTACTGTGATTATTGATTGGGGGAAATGATTTATCCAGGTCAATTCTATCTGACAGCTGTGATATTAATTGCTAGGGATACAGACAATGAGAGATAGGGAAGCTCTACTGCAATGTTGTATCTTATTATGCTGTATTTACTGTACACTATTGTGTTTTCCAGCTCTGTTAAAGCCTAAAATTTTGCCCTTGGTTGTACCTGTGCAATTCCCTAGAAGTAAATAGAGCTGTCTTGCATTAGCAGAGACTTTTTTCTGTGTCCATATATGCCCACAGAGAAATGAACAGCTGGGGCACAAACATGTTTAGGTATTTTCGATAGACATTTGGAAATATTAAAAAAAAATTAGAATAAATGTATAATATGGAGAAAGAAACTAGGAGAGCATTTGGAAAGAAAATGTGGGGAATACACCGTGTGTATGTAATAGCTATATAAATAAGGAATAGAGAGTTAAGAATTGAATTCTTTCTTGAAAGAACTAAACAGAGTAGAGGTTAAAGGCTAATTTTCTCTCCATCAAACTTAATGGCAAAGCATCCATTAAATTTAATAGTACCTAGATTAGCCTCGAAAGTGCTTAACTTTAGCAGGATAAAACGATGAAGAGATGATGATGATGATGATGATGATGGAAGAAAATACAGTGCAGATGGGTATAAATATGTTGTTATGGAAAGAATGGGGAAAGGAATATACAGTATTTTCAATTATCAGTCCTGGGCTTGAAATGGAAGAGAGGAGCAAGAAAGAAAAGACAGGAGAAGAATGAGGAGGTTGAGGTTTATGCTGAAGGATGATAAATGAGATTTATACTGAAGGTTGATACAGGACAGGGGGAGTGAGATTCAACAGTCTCAGCCTGATGTCTAGAAGAAAATGTCTTTGCAAATACCCTATGGTACATTTTCAATAAAGGCCAAGAGAAAATTGGTGGGCTTACTCCAAGAATAAAAACATGAAATTACTTTAAAATATACAAATAATAATTTTAAAAGAATGAAACAAAACACACAGAAAAACCCCCACCAAACTAAGGGCTCAAGAATATAAAAAATTTCAGCTTAGGCTTACTTTCAAAATACTATGGGGTCTTTAGCAAAGCAACATAACCTCTCCTTGTCTTCGATCCCTAACATTTACCCATTTTATACATTAAATATTAACGTTGTCCAATGGTTTGATAAACTTCTATAAATGTTTGAAAGCTTCTAGCGTGCTGGAAGAATACTTGTTTATTGTTTGATCATATTCCCAAACCTTGAAGAAAGTTGGACTCTTCAATATTTTCCCTACAGACAAAGCAAGCATGCTGTAATATGAAGTAGAAAAAAACATATTGTTCTGTTCAAATAACTGTTCCCTTTCAGCTTTGTTTTTAAATCACGAGTTAATACTGCTACAAAACAAAACCATAGAGAATTATTTTACTATTTTCTATTCCAAATAAAAAAATTGTGTCTCCTGAGTTAAAATTTTGTCCCATCCCAGGAGATGTTTCAGTATCTATATCTATTCAGTTACCTAGTATCTATCTATATACTTGTTATTTTTTCTTGAACTCTTTTTCCCTACATCTCTTTTCCTATTCAATCACACTTATGGGAAATATTTGATTTCAAAGGCAAGCAGACATTGCATCCTGTCCCTTTCTCTTGCCTTCTTAATTAATTTCTCAATGTATTTATAGCCAGATTTTCTTTATCCTTAATGAATGTACACTTGATATAATCTTCTTAGAGTGTCTGTGCTTTCATAAATATGCTTTTTCGTAAATGAAAGGATTTTTTTTAAAGGTTTTGCTCTAACTTTGCTAAAAAATGTATTGTGAAAGCATCCTGTCACGAATGCTGTGGAAAGGTTTCTTTTTTGCTGTGTCCACATGTTCTCCTCCAAGAAATATTTGCATTAATAAAACTGGCAAAATGATGTCTTAATTTTGACAGATTGGCTGCATGAAAAAAAGAAAAACCAGTTATCTTAAGAAGAGCAATAACCAAAACAATCTTGCCGTGCAGGTCAGGAGTTCTCAAATGACTCATTTTTATTTCATTAAAGAGTAGAAAACTGTCAAGCCAAATTCAAAAAGATTTTGAAATGGAAGGGCTGACTCCACTTTGATTTGCATTTTACAAAGCAGAGGCTTCGAATTAGGCAGGAGGAGGGAATTCTTTGTGTCTGAAATACATGTTTGGGCATTTCTGTGAAAATTCATCCATACCTGGTGAAGTAGTAAGTCCTCAAAAAGCTTCTGCACAGGCTTTGAAGAGATTTACTAAACATGAAAAGAAAACGTAGCTCAGAAGCTTTTCTTTGTGTTGTCACAGGCCAGTTCTGCTGCCCTACACCGTCAGCTCCTACGGCCACTGGCTGTTCCTTCTCTCTGAGCTCTTGCTCCCAAGCACAACACGATGCTGAACTGGTCGTGCTTTCCTGGCAGCTGCTCAGAAAGTCAGAGGAAGGCAGCTCCCAGGTGTGTTTTGTGCTGTTGGCTTGGTGATTCCCCCCTCGGAGCCAGGAATCTGTGGTGCCAAGGGAACGGTGCACCAAGGGAACGCGTTGTAAGGTGTGGCAGGGAGGGGAGATGTTCTCCAGCTGGCTCCTTCATAGGTTAACTCAGTAGGCTGTGGATAAGAGGGGCAAAAGTCCTTCTAGCCAGGAAAATTAAATAATATAATCTTGAAGCTTTCTTAGCACTTTCTACTGATTTTCCTGTGGCAAAGTTAGTGTGAGCAAAAGTGGCGTGCTCTTAAAATGATAATAGTCCATTTTTAAAAATAACATCCATAACTGAAGAAAATTTCAAAGTTTATAAGAAAAGTAGTGAACCACCTCCTCCTTCGAAACAGAATGTGCTTTTCCTGGAAGAACTTTGCAAAGCATTTTATGCTGCCCTTTTTTCGAATGCCTTTTTATTATTCTGCTGTCCAGAAGATAAAACTGTGGTCAGCCCATTAGGCTGGGACTTGGCAAGACTGCATTCAGGTCACTACCATGCTGATGGCTTTCTGTGGGAACCTGCACCCTAATTAGTGTTAGTTTGGCTTACTGTCCAGCAATAGAGTTAATTCCTGGTTACCTGGTGGACTAATATGAGATTAAATACCTTAGATAGATTTATATTCTCACAAAAAATTATCTGACAGGTCTTTGGATAAAAAACAGAACGAATCTACCCGTTCATAATCATGTGAAAGACATTCTGCAATAAAACTGAAATAATTTTTACAATCAACTTGTTTAAGTGCATATTGTAGTTCTACTATGAAAAGAACACAGAAAATATCATGGCAAGGAGCAATACAGTGATTGTACCACTGAGCTGAGCTTGCTGCTCTGACAGTTCCAGAAGTGTCTGCCGACATGGAAGGAAAGAACAAAGTTGCTGGTGAATTCTCACTGATGTTGGAACATTCTGTGCTTTAGTGGAGTAGATAAAACTCCCCCAACTGCAACAGCACAGGAGAGGCTTCCACACGATGGGTTTATGGTTTGCTCAGCTCTGCTATTACACCTGTCAAGCCAAGACAGCACCATTGCCACGCATCATTTCACATTGTGAGATGTCAGAGCCCGGGGCCAGGGAGGCATAACTCAGGGGAAGGACCTCACATGTAAGTTCATAGACCTAATTATCAGATCTTATAAAAACATACCATGTACTTTGAGTTCACAAGAGTTTATAGTTTGCATTCCAGAGTCTGATTTTAAGCCTCTAACTTGCCATGCTGTCATGTAATTTTTTTAAGTGATCCGAAAGTTCATATAAACAAACAATATTTTTTGTTTTTATTCCTTCAAACCAATAACCTATTGTGAGCTTCTCTCTCCTTGTATGAAAGGGCATGGCAATAGGTTATTTCTGTTTCCTATAGAGAAACAAATCTTCCTGTTATCTGTCCTCACCACAGTTGCAGTTTGAGGCTGAGGAGTGCACGTGTCACTGACTTCTCCTGAACTGCAATGGGCCCAACCACATGTAACAGATTCCCTCAGCTACTTGGCTTTCATTCAAATCTAGTAGTTAAACCTGTAGTATTTTTTGGTGTGCTGCTTGCCCTCATGTGTACAAAGAACAGACTGCTAGCATCTGAAATACTGCATTTATTCTGCTGCCAATCCAAATTCATGCTGGCAACAGCTGATGGAAATTTTTTTCTGTGTAGAGTTTAATTGAATAAACTTTGTTTTTGATTTTTAGAATGCTTATGAAGTTTGGTTAACCGTTAAAATCAGAGAAAAACTTTCCAGAGACTGCTAATATTGCTACTAAAAATAAGTTTAACACTAATTTCTTTACAGGCTCCTGGTCTGTATAAACTAGGCTTTCTCATGATGCTCAAGGCAGTATAGAGTATTCTCTTTATTACTTTTTTTTACGCTATTATAATTATGTATCCTGAGAAAACAGGCATCTTTGCAGCATCCAAGACTAGAAATCAGTGTTAATAACATACCCCAACCCCCCCCAAGTCCAATAATAAATCTAAGGGACAAGTTCTCTCTGTTATCTGATACATCACTTTTTATTGCATCTCTTTTCTTGCGTTTCCCTGCTATTGGACACTTTTGTGATTTAGCTGAATGGGGTGCTGGGCCACCTTGCCCAGGCCATGCTTCTGCCAAGAAAGGATGGAACAGATGATGCTTAAGGTTCCTTTCAACCTGGGATTCTGATCCTGTGATATTGATATTTCTGCTTAGGTCATGTTACCAGGTAGGGGGAATGCAGAGGGAAATACAAGGCAAGCATTTATTCCTTGGAGTTTTGGCCAACCTTGAGTTGGGTTAGGTGGGGTCTACATTTTACCTTCTGGCCAAAACACTCCTCTTGGAGCTGTTGGCTGCCAGTGGGCATAGTCTGGGTGGGGGCACTTCAGTTCTGCCCTCTCATATTCTACTCATCAGCCAAGAAAAGGGCTGAGATAATGTCAATCCCCACAGGCAGTTTGTATCCACTGCAGATATGTTACAGTAGAGAGGGGCTGTTGCGTGCAGAGTTCTGTGCTCGCAGCTCATGCATGTACACAGACATCTAAAACTGTAAACTGGCACTCAACCACAACGATGTTCAACTCAAAAATGTGTTAAAAAGTCTGTAATGTGTCACACATTACATCACTTGATAGTGATTTTTATACAGGATGATGTGTGCATGCTAATTCTATTGATGTGTGATGGATTTATGAAAGGAAAATGGTTCTGTTCACTGGGATTTTTTTCAGTGAAATTATTTTGCTGTCTTGTGAAATAGAGGAAATTTTGTTTGAAATGAGAGATCCTACCTCTTAGTATTCCACATCTACCCAAACAATCCAAGTCCATTATAGCTTATGCATCTAACAAACTCATAGAAAAAAAAATGTTACAACATAATAGAAGTCAATCCCAAACTCACAAATATTATTCTGTGCTTGGGGAAGTGTTCAGTGGCAGAGCTTCCAGACTTCCTGGAGAGATCAGCTGTGCTGAATGACTGCACAGCATCATTAAGTGAGGAGAAGTGCCTGAGCACAGTCAGTTGAGGTTCCTTTACGTTTATCTGTATTCATTGTAGGGCCAGCAGCTCCATGTTCTGCATACCAGAACTCTCTTGCTGGCTCCACGTAGAAGCAGAAGGAGGAGAAGCTGGGCCTGATACCCTGAGAGTAAAACAAACTTTAGCTTGAGAAGCTTCAAAAAGTTCTGGTTTTTACATTCAGAAATATGTAATTTTAGTGTGTTCTGCAGGCGGTTTTCTTTACTAATAGCTAGACTTCCACTTTATACTAGGAAATTCTAAGTTGAATTATTCACATTATACTTAAAGAGCTGTAATATGAAAGTTGGAGCAGGGTAGAGGTAGGAAAGGCAGTAACATCTTTAAGAGGTTAGTGCCAGGTGTAAGATTAGTTTTTATTGCATTCTTTAGCTGAATTTTAATGTCTCAGGTGGAACCTAGAGATTCTGAGCTACTTGTTTACCTGTGTGGATATGGAAAACTGTCAAAATTATCAAATGTGAAAATCAGGAGATGGGGGGCAATGTCATATATTCAAATTCAAGGACTGCATTTATTAATGGAATGCTATAGAAAAAGGTTTCATTTGAGTTCTTTCCTTGTCAGGCTTCACCTTTTGGTAGAGTAAAATCACTTTTTATTTTTCTGATCTCTGCTGTAGAACAGTAAGTGTGAAAATTATATACAAATGAATAAAAATTCTCTTCCTGCTTGAACATATCACTGGCTTTTACTTTAGCCCTTTCTACTTTTGCGGTTACTGATGTCCATTGTTCAAGCATTTTTCTTGGACAAGTAGCTGGAAGAGTTTTATGTGTTTGTGTTTATGTAAATTACAGAATAGCCAGGAGATCCTGCAGCCCCAAAGCTGGAGCCAGGCTTTGCTGGGCAGGTGCTATGAGTGTTTTCTGAGGGATATTTTTTGATCAGACACTCTTTAATATTTTGTGATAAATTTTCCTTATAATATGAAACAATATTACAGGTTTAGTAATGTGTGTGCAGAAAAAATAAGGGGAAAAAATAATATTAATTGCTTTATGTTATTCCATTCCAGAAATGGGCAAGTTGAGTACCTTAATGGTATGATAGACCAGTATACTTGTGGTTTTTAACAACCCTACCATTTTCATTTTTTCTTGCTATATCTTACGTTAAATAGGAAATTCTTCAGAGGGAGAGGACCATAATGAGCTACACTTCCACACAAAAGGGCCTGAAATGAGTTTTTGATCTTCCAATATTTTTTTACTATAAATGTAAATGGCAAATAATTAAAAGTGCTGAGATTTTAAGATATGGGTGTAATATCCTGTAGAGAATTTAATTCTTTTTTATTATGTGGATTCATTTCTGAAGATTCCTTTAAAAACATAATGTATTTAGTGGTGCTTAGAACAAATCTTTTACCTTCTCTACAAAATAGAGTTGGTTCTCATAATTATGATTTTCTTTTATAATTTCACCATTTTAAGGCCTTATACCTGGGCTTGGCTTTTCAATAATTTTTTTCCCAAAAATTTGTAATAAGTAAGTTACTCATTTAACAAAGGAAAGGAAGATTTTAATCTGTATTTTTCTTTCTCCTATGTATGTAACATGTTTTAAATATCAACAATTTTCTAATGAGAGCTCCTCACTACCACATTGATGGTATGGGTAGTGTTACTAATTAGTTTGGAAAAAGTCATAATAAGGGAGAGAAAAAAAGCATGTTTAACTACCTTTGACTTGGTCTCTGACTTGATGAAATTTCTCTGAGTGCAGGAGCAATAACAGAGACTTATTGCTTTGATTTTAGTTTTCTGAGAGTACTGCTTCAGGATACTGGGGCGAAAGTGGAGCAAATTAATGAGAATGGAGGGGACAGAGAGAGAGAATGAGCCCAAATTCAGCAATGAAGGCCATTTTTTCCTTGTCTTTCATGGTAGATTTCAAACTTCATGGTTTTAAAAGTAGGCTCAATGAGGCTTGTGAGTCCCTTCCAGCTCAGGATATTCGATGGTGGTGATGAAACAACCTGAAATTAGATAAGTTTTATTGAACATTGTAAAGCGTGTAACACATAGGATTTGGAATTCAGGTGTAAGCTGATGCCAAGTATAACACTGATATGAGATTATATCAACAACATATTGTATTAAATTCAAAATCTGAGTAACAATTTTTAGGAGTAGAACTTGATATTAAAATATTGGAAGATTTTCAGTTATTTATGGTGCTGAATTACTCAGGTTATTCTGTAGTCCCTGCAATACACTTAAAAAAACAAAAAAGGAATATGCATTAAGATCTTCTTAAGGAATAATGAAGAATGAGAATCACTGAAGGCATTAATCTTATTTTGAGAGGTAGGTACAATCTGGTCATCTTTGTTCAAGAAAAATGAACTTAAATGAGAACAGATGGAAAGAGGTGCAATTATGATGATTAAGCGAACAGTGAATCTATCATATGAGAAGAAATTAAAGAGTGTTATGTAATAGGACCTACTTATTTAGCCTGGTAAAATGAAGACAGCAGCACATAGTTCATCTTTGTAAATAAAACCAAGGGTTAAACACAAGGAAGGGAGAGGAGGTTATTGCCAGAGTTTGATAAAGTGCTTAAAACCTGGCATGAATGAATGCAAACTGGATGTGTCAGAAGTCCTTCAGCAGCATTTTTTAGATGCTAGAGGAGTACTCTGATACTGAAAAAAACCTGCTACAGGTGTTCTCTGTTCTCCCCCTTATTTCCAGGCAGGAGGCACAGCCAGAGTCCCTCCAGCCTGGTGCAGAGGCACATGTCATGTTACAGACTGACAGAAATTTTAATAATGATACTTGTCTTAATAAATGTTGTCATTGCCCTGCTTTCTTATGTCATGGGGAAAGTTGCAGGGAGAGGTTTTGGGGGATTTTAATATTTTTTAAAACCTTGCTAATATAGAAAATATTACATCAACTATTTGAAAAAGTGCTAGTAAGCAAGTGTTAGGGCAAGCAAAAATTACTTCAAGTACAAAAAGATATTATGCATACCTTAATAAGTGACAGTGAAAATAAATTGTTGATGCCATTATTATTTTAATGCATATTTAATACAAAAGTCTCCAGGAGACTGAAAGCTGTGAAGTTAGTTAATGTTCTTAAAATGACAGCGTACATGAAAGGTTGAAAATTAGAGTCCTGCTAAGCAAAATATTTTCAGTCTGTAGGTAGAGAATTCTAATTCATGGTTGCCAAAAGGACACACGTAGAAAATTATAACTTAAAGGACATGAGTAAGCGAGGATTTCTGAAAGGTGAGTCATGTTAAACAAATAAGATTACCTCTTCATAAGTGAATGGCAGAGGAGAAAATGCAAGATTTAGTATTTGTTGATGTCAAAAAAAGCTTTTTCTTTTTACCAGAATTTTACGTGACAGATTTTGTATAGGTTATCTGACTAGGAAATGGATGCTCAAGATTTTTAATACTGATAAGCAACCAGAGTAGCAGGGAATGGGAACTGCATTTTGGTGGATTGTTGAAGAGCAGAATTCTTTTGCTTTCTTTGTTGGATCATTTATCTTCAATAATTTAATTATTGATTCATTTTAAACGTGTAAGGTAATAAATATTTTAGGTGGTACTAAAGTAAGTAGATAGTTTAAATGGCAGATGGTTGCAGTTGCTTTACAGGATAATTTCTGATAAATTGAATGGACGGACCAGGGGGTGGAAAATTAAATGCAATAGATTTCAGTGTTAAGTGATGCTCCTGCGTCGGTGTATTACACAAGCTAAGTCTAGTTGAACTTGATATTGAATTAGGTAATAGTCAGAAAAAAATGTTCAATGCATGCTATTGACAGATTCAGTGTTAACTGCTTACTTCATTGTGCAGCAGCAATATAGGCTAATGCGTCCAAATGGACTTCTAATACGAAACTGATCTTGTTTCATAAACAGTTCATAAAGAATAACCATTAGGCTGAATTGCCCTGTTTTGGTCATTAACTTGTAAACATAGAATTATCAAGGAATAAAAGGAGCACATTCAGTGAAGTTGATAAATCTGGGAATATATGGTCTAGAGAGGTGGAAATAAAGTAATATGCAGAGAAGTTGAGAACCCCTGTTAACAGCATTGAACTTGGAGGAAAAACTGTAAATCCTGCTTTGACGAATCAGAGTCTTCTAGGCAGGACTGGAGGGTTTTTTCCTACTTACTCTTCAATCATATTATGTTATTTGATGTTTCAAAACTTGACACAGAGTCTTTGGGACCTTCCAGAGCTCCTCAGAAGTGAATCCCAAGGAAAAGGCATTGCTGCTGTTTCTAATCCCCATAATATAGATGTGGTTAATTTAACGCATGAGTTACCTCACTAAGATTGCTGCAACACCCTGTATATCTTAAGTTAATAGCAAGCATATATGTTTGCAGGATCAGGCTTCACTGATCAGCTTTATATTTAGATGTAGCTAATAACCCCTTCTGTGAGCTGGGTGGAATTTTCCCTGTCTCCTGTGAAATTTGATGTGCATTAGGAAGTCAGGAGTTACTGCTCTGTGACTAGCATTTCTTGTGCTGATAAAAACGTAGGCGCTTTTTAAAGTGGGAATCTTTCTCATCAATCTATTTCATTGACCAGCCTTTCTATCCCATGAGATTGATGGCTTTGACAGATTTTGACACTTAAAAAAACAGCATGGCTTTGACTGAGATGCTCCCAGCCTCCCATGCAGGAGGGGGGGTGTGGAAATCAAACCTGGCCAAAGCTGACCTGTGATTTATTGCTGGGAATGGCAAAGAACTTTTGAACTCAAAAGAGGTTGTTTTGTCTTTACATCTATCTGAAAACTTGGGAGTGACCCTGTGAAAAGGGTTGTAAACCCAACATGCAAAGCATCATTACCCCAGTCAAACTGTGCTGATAATTACTACGGAATTACAAATAAGAATGACATTTGCTGCAGCTATAAGCACCACTATTCCAATAAATGTATGTATTTCCTTTCAAATATTGCTTGCATACCTGTATCCCTTGTATGTTATATATTATTCAGTTCTATACAGCAGGAACATATGATGAGATAAGATCATGAGGGTAGGATTGTCAAAATAATGAGTGTTTGCATATGTAGCTGAACATAAAAGAGGATAAAAAAGGCACTCTATCTGAAAACCAGATCCTTAATAATTTCTTTACCCACATGAGATACAAAGGTGTTTTGAGCTGAGCTGTTGGCACTTACAATGGGAATTCTTTGTAGGTCTTTTCTGTCTTATTTAAGCTTTATTTAAGACGGTCCATAATCAAGCAATTCTTGTGTCTTATTATTGTGTCTGTAGTCTGTTCTTCACTGTTTTCTCAGGGATTACTGATCATTGCAGAGTAACAGCTAAACAATGTCGAGAACAAAAGCTGCTTCCATATCTCAATGTGTAGCTTAAACACACTGTTAATTTTTTAATTTTTTTTTGCACTTGGTGCTGTATTCATTATTGAATGCATTTCTCCTATTTAGATTAGGATAATTTTTATAACACCTTAAGAATGAATTATTAGAAATTTTTTTTAAGACAGCTAGTATACTCAGTGGCAAGGGTAAATATTGCAAGCATGTAAACTTGCAACTTAGCCTTGATTTTTTGACCGTATTTTACTGTCCACCGGCAGGAAAACAAGCAAAATGCATCATGGCATGGCTTTATTGTACCACTGCTCAGCAATTTTTTTTATATTGTTTCCTTTTATAATTTGAGACATGATAATGATTTTTGCAATAAATTTTTTCATAAGTATCCTTACTGATGGATGATGCGTTTATTTAAGCATCAGTGGACAAATAAAGTTATCCACGGATGACTAACAACCTTGAATAAATACCATTTCACTCAGCAGCTATCCATAGTACCTTAGCAATGCAATTACATGCCAGGACCTATTATCCCAATTAATGGACTGTTTTATATTCACTGTGCATTATACTTGAAACTCTTCAGAGGCCTGGCCTTCACTTAGCCAGAGGCAAAAAAGAAATGTATAACAAATCACCAGGAAAAGGCTTTCATTTACTTTCCAAGATATGTAGCGTGTAATTATACTTAAAGCATTACAAGGATGGTCTCAGAAATACCCTTTGATTTAAGTTACAGTAAAACTTTATATTAAACCCATGATTATTAACTATAGCTATCTTGTTATCCAAGATTATTGTTTTTAACAGCAAAAGTAGATATTTTGCTATCCTCTTCCTGCATTGTATTTTTACAATCATTTTGCCAAAGGCTAAGTTTGAGGGTTATTTACAAGATTCATGTTGCTTCTCTCTTTCTAAGCATATGAAGTAAGAGCATGAATTCCTGGGGATACTGCATTTGCTGGATGGGTAAGCAAATAAAATAGTCTACTAAAAAGTACACAGTGCACTGTTGTGTTGCTGCTTTGTAAAATGCCAGCCCTGGGCTGTCTTTCACAGGGCTGGAGTTTGACCACTGGAGTTTCCCTCTACTCCCTCTGGTGGTTTCCAAAGCTGCATTTCTAAAGCTATAAAATAAAACACAGTTGTATTTCTTCTCCTCATTGTAAGGAACATTGATTGCTCTTCATTGTATATTATAGCAAAGGGGCAGTCTATTACATGAATTTATTGCATTTTCTTCATGATAATTACTGGAAGTTATTGAACAAGGCAGGGAGTTATCACCAGCAAGTTCCTGCTATAGCTGAGGAAGCAAATCCAGAAATATTTAGTGGATCTAAAGCTGTAAACAACACATCCTGTTTACAGTGTAGTAGGAATTTACAACTTACAGTGCATCTGAGGATTTTTTAGGAATCATGCTCCAACTACTACAAATTCAGGCTTGAAATATGAACTGCAGTAAAAAATTGTCTTATGCTGTATCGTGCAGATACCTTTTGTTGAGCCATTAGACAGCAGTTAAAACGACCACTAGATTCACCATTTCCCTTATTCAAGAATGACATTACTATTTCATGAGCAGCTGGTTAGGGAGTCTCATGAAATCTGCATTCATACATTAATGCAGGATTGCTCTCTTTACATTCGGAAGAGGAATCTATCAATGGGAAAAATCAATAACGTTAGTGTCCCAATAGGTCTGCGGATTCTCGTAAAATACAATCATTGAGTCATCTTTCTGTAATTTCTTTTCACAAATAATTTTTCCAGTCCCAGTTCAGCAGTAAGCAGAGGAGCCCGAGGAAAGAGGATAACTGTCACAGCCAGAACGACCACAGAGTGCTCTTCCCAAATTTCCTGGGTGGGCCTTATTGCCTCCATCCCTCGCCTCCCAGAGAGCTGGACGTGTCCTTGTCACACCACATCATGTCAGCCCCAGGGAATGCAGAGGGATGGCCCAGGGCTGCTTCAGCTGCCCTTGGATGCCTGGCTCCTGAGAGCCTCAAGGAAAAGAGGGTGAGCAGGTGTCTGCTGCCCACTGGACACAGCTGGAACACACAGAGGCAGCTCAGCACGAGGTTAAAAGATAAATGCCAAAAAGTGCAAGTGTGTGAGTTCCTAGTTTTCCAATAGCTCCTTCTTTCCCTGAAAGAAAAGGGAGCCTCATGTTTGACATGGTTTCAGATCCCGCTTCTCTCCTCTCGTTTCTGTCACTGAGACATCAGTGCTTGGATAGCCAAGATATTCACATTTATTTCCAAGTTCAAACAACCTTCATATTAACACCTAGACCCATTCCAACCATGAATGGAATCACCTCTCAAGCCACCTCTCTAATATGATAATCATATAATTCTTTCATAAACATAAAGCAATGGTTTATAAGCATATGCAGAAAAAGTGTTTTTACTGACTTCAAATGCCAAAATTCCTAGATTTTTACTTATAATACTTCTTAGACATCAGAGGGGCTTTGTTAACATGCAGGTCCACTGTGGGAAGTACTAATGCATTTAAAGAGCAGCCCAGCTGTCCCACCGAAGGAATGCTACAGGTGTAATCCAAATGCACATTTATTTAAAGATGGAAGATAAAAGCCAAAAAAAGTTAAAAGCTAGTAAGTTTAGCACTTTATCCTTAAATATATGAACAAACTAGTACAGAAGAAATAAAAAGCTAGCATGTATATTAACTCCAATTAAATGTTGATGACTTTGATAAATGCTGCAGTCTCAATAAATATAAGTGATCTTCACATTACTCTTCATTTATTGACACCCTCGTACCATTTTGAAGAAGATTCATCTTCCACCAAAGACTTTTATTGCTATAATATTTCACAACTGACTAGCCAATTTCTTCCATTATCTTAATATTCAGCTAAAATAAAGAACTAACATTATCCCTGATGACTATCTATGTCATATACAAAGACAGCAAGGAGAAAAAACATAACTTCAGAAAAAAAATTCCTGGCCATTATTCACTGTTTCTTACTTCAGTTTCAAATATCACACTGAAATAGGCTCAGAAATATTTTTTCTCTTCTGACCTATTTTTCTGGTTTTCTTATCAGTCTTTCTGCTTTTTGAAGGCAGAAGCTGTAGATGGCCTTTTTAGTGTTTAAAGTAGTTAAAAAAATTTTAGGTAGAACAATTTAATCACTTTCATTTCTACCATTTCATTAAGAGAAGAACATTTTACAAAACTAAAAAAATTATTTTTTCCTAGTTCATTTTGGAGCTGAAACAAAGATTTAGGAAGTAATCTGTGGCAGCAGTGACAGAATTGGACAGGAGAGTTGGTCTCTACTTTAGCCACCAGCTAGAGAAGCATGGAAAAGGAGAATAATGTGATAGGCCTTTTGATTCTGCTTCTGTGTTTAAATAGTGCCCTTCTGCCAGGAGGAATGGGAGGAGTCCAGCCCTTAACAACAGGCTCCGGCATTGCTGGGAGGACAAGTGCCCTTGATATGTACTCTGATTGTGGCTGAAAATCTGCAGGATCATAAATGTCATCCCTTCTTCCTGTCTCACAGCAATTCATTGCTTTCCAAGTGTCTTAGTTACGACTGTCCAGACAGCAAATATATTTTGGTTGTCTGTAAGTATTAATTACAGAGCACTACACATGATAAGAATATGTAGTGTCTCTAATGTTGGTAATTTTCCAGTAGAAGAAATTCAGTAATAATGGCAGAAGTATAAAATCTGGGGTGGAGGGATGGACCTTTAAATAAATACAGGTTTACTTTCTCCCTTCCACAGTATTAACAGTATTATTGACACAGAAGGAATGGCAGCCTCCTGTCCAGAATTTACTGGAGACGTACAGAGCAATGAACCTCCTTCTAGGCCCCTACAGTCTTGTGATGTTGATAAACATATAGAAAAAGAATGCATCTGATAACTATCACATATTATTACATTACAGAATTAATATATTAAATAATTCAGTGTGTATTTTTCTGCTGTACCTCAGAATAACATGAAGCTTGGGGATTTGGTTTGGTTTGCTTGAAATTGCATAAAAATATTCACAGTATGTGGATGAACACAGCTTTGCTATAACAAAATGAACTTTGGTGCCATTTCATTATCACAATAAGACATTTCCAAGAGTGTGATATTGTAAGATAGTCCTTTTATGGATCATTTTAAGGCCAGTGGGGCATGCATTATCTCACTTTAACACACACCTTGTGAGGTTTTTTTTAATTTAAGTAAATGATGTGTCCAGTCCAACAGCTTTTTTGTATACAGAGCAAACTAAAGAAGGTGAATAACGTGACCATGGGAATCTTTTAATTTAAAAAGAAATGTTTCTTAATTAGAGATAATGGTAGAAGCTTGGCAGGAATGCTCACCATATGAGCAAATCTCAGCAGCTCTACTGTGCTCGTATAGAGAAAGGGCTGTAAGTAACACCCTGCTCTTACTTAGCTCATTGACTTTTCCTGGTGATGACTTCTAACTACCTTTTCCAAACCTTCTAATTTATTCTTTTTTTAACATCTCTGTTCATTAAGGCTTGGGTGTGGGATTTAGGGATTCTTAAGTGTGTTCCATTAAAGCAGCTGTCCCCTATGAGGGGACTGAAACTGTATAGCATGCCTGTACATATTTATTTAAAGCAAATTTTAAAAGGGCAGCAAGAGCTGTGCTGCTGGGAAATTAGCCTTGCCTCAGGGTTCCCACAAAGACAGGAGCAGCAGTGAGGAAGAGCTGAGTTTTAGTGCCAGGTTGCTCTGAGAGGTGGGGTACAGCTTTTCTTCACCTGCTCTGATGCAATTCTGCTCTAGAACTGCCCAGAGAACTTTTTGTTTCTCCATTCACCTTCTACTGAAGAGCAGAACAACTGCTGTTGCAAATAACAGGCTCAGGAATAGCATCTGATTTTCCTTCCTTCAGCTGCACCACTCTTGTTTAACCATGACAGAACTGCAGCTTATCCACGACTCGGTTGCAGAGCTCATTCCTCATCCCAGCCCCTGGTTCTGACTGTATCACTCCTCAACGCCTGTCCTTTCATTTTGGATCTTCCTCATCAGATATAAAACTTTACCTTCCTTTCTATCCCCTCTCTTCATCAGCTACAAAGATGTCAACTCTTGCCAGCCCAGCCCTGAGCTTGCCTTTGTGCTGGCTGTTGGACCTAGGGAGGAGCTTTGTCTGCAAACACCTGCCCAAGTGGAAATAAAAATATCATAGTTTTTATGTGTTTCCTCTTGGGAATTACTAACTTGTGAGGTTTATAAAGTGGAACTTGTAAATCATGTAAAAAAAGAGATATGTACAATAGGATCTAACATACACTTGTGATTACCATTATAAATGACATCTTTCCTTGCAACACTTGAAGTATCATTTCTCCACTTTATTTTAGTATTTCCTTATTATATTCTGTCAGAGGTTCAAAGCAGAAAAATGTGAACTATTGTAAAAGGAAATTCAGGCTGTGAGTGGAGTCCTCCCTTGTTAGTGCTTCTTTTAACTACTCTGATTTGTTCTAAGTATAAATGACTTTAAAAATATTCCTTCCACTTGGCCATTCCATAGTAGTGAATTGCACATCAGCCTTCAAATTATAAGGAAAATAATGAAAAGGAAGATACAATGATCATAGAAGCAACAAAAGATACCAATGCTTTATTAATATATTTTTTTACATACAGCTACAGTCCTAGTCAAAATCTCTTACTATCGAACTTCTAACTTCAGATAGAAAAATTAACAAAAATAGAAGTGACTGCACATAAAAAATATATTGCATAAGATATATTCATCACTGGATAAAGCAGCTGAACCCAGCATTAATAAAGATTGCCATTCATTTTTTGAATTTGTATGATTGACCACTTAAAGAAATTACTAGTGCTATAGAAAGTCTTGTGACTAAAAGGGAAAAGTCATTTAGTTCAGGGAGGTCTTGTCGGCCTTATAAAATAACTGTTGATTATAATTATACAGTAATCTCTGAAATATTCTCTTGGGAAGTAGAGAGAAAATGAACAGGGAAAAAAATTACCTCCAACTAATACACATTACTGATATCAAGAATACACTTTTGCAGCCTATTGCATGCTGTGAGAAGCTTTCCAAAGCTTGTTTCTTTTGCTAACCTCTTATTTCATTTGTCTAGTTACTTAAACTATGTAAGGAAGAAAATCTGCATTTTCAAAGTCACTTATATAAACTAGCCAAACTATTTTTCTTTCCTCAATTGTAATGCTCTAAAAAAACCTCCAGTTTTATGTGAGTGTTTAGCCCTAAGATAAGGAACATAAGAACACATCTGAACTTCTCCAGCATCAGATAGTAATTGTTTCTGTGACTTACAATGTCAATTTTCCACTCTCAGTATTCTATTGTGAGGGAAATACTACTGATATAACAATTGCTCTTGATTTTTAGCATGTTACAAATTTGCTGCTTTGCCCTGCTGCTTTACAGAACAATAAACAGAAGGGCAAACTTATTTTTGTTCTGGTCTAACAGAGAAGCAATTTTTCCAGCTTTGACCTGGAAAATTTGCAATCATGTTGAAAATCCTCCTAGGAAATGGTCACCTTCTCCTGGTCTGTGTTAGCTGTATTGGCATGTGGAAGGCACGTGCCTAATTCCTCACTAATTAGAAAGTGTTTCAAAAGAAATGAAAGTAGTGAACACTGATAGATACCACTGTCTGGTGAGTTGGAATTTCAGGGTAATGTAGGGTACGTCTGGAACAGAATAAAAATTGTGTGTGTTTCTTGCAGAATTAAGTCTATAGTGGAGAACCATGGACATATTTAAGATATTTCACATTGTTTTAGGTGTTCTTATCCTACTAGGCTGTAGAATTCCCCA
Organism: Callaeas wilsoni; assembly: GCA_013398955.1. Lineage (NCBI taxonomy): Eukaryota > Metazoa > Chordata > Aves > Passeriformes > Callaeidae > Callaeas > Callaeas wilsoni. The sequence continues at coordinate 22,162 of VWPU01014790.1, read as the reverse complement.
AACTTATAACTACATAGCCCGTTGAAAGTAATGAAACTTCACATTCATTCTTTAGCCTGGAGGATTGTGTAAGCACAGCAAAATGCATATCCATGTTGATATTTAAATTCTTTTTCTTATCTGCTTTAAGAGTTATTGAAATGAATGGCGTTCCAGGAGGGCATCACTCAGAGCAGAAGTCAGGTGTGTCAGGTCTCTGGCAACTAGAAATTTTTCTTTTTTAAAGAAATTGAAACAATCTGGAGAACTGCTGCCCAATTCTTTTAAGCACAGTGCTCTGTGTGGGGAATCCCACAAACGATATCTCTTAAAGGCAAAATAAGAAGTTCTAAGCTTGATCGAAGTCTCTGTTGTTTCTCTAATGTGAAATCCCAATGGAGTTAGCCTGGAGCAATTTCATACTTCAACGCAAACTTCAGTTTTGACACCACTGACCTCAGGACAGCGATCGTGAGGATGAATCTGGCCACTTTGTCAGACACACTGTGATTTCCAAAGGGAACAAACAGATTCAGAAAATTAAGTCTTCTATCAGAAAAGTTTCTAAAATCTCTCTGCTGATTTACAAACATCTTGTACATGTTTATATGGTGAATCAATAATATCTGTATCGATAGAAGATCTATGTGAAAGTACTGGAACTATCTATGCATTTTATCTATAGTGAAAGCCTGCATCAAAATCTGATATTTCAGAGTAAACAAGAAGTGTATGTCTAAAAAGTTACAGGTCTAGAAATGTTTTAGTCCTTTTCAGAGGTCAAGAGTGATTGGCCACAAATCAAAAAATAGCTAGAAACAAAGATTCACCAGCACCAGACTGATTTGCTAGAGGTGAATTTGCATGTGTTACACATGTCCAGATGTTCTTTTCAGCTCATTACTGGCAAACAGCCCAATTTTTCTAAATCACATTTAATATACAGCAGTTTGTGGCAGGTGTAAAGAAAAAAAAACATATATCTTGCAAATCTTCCATGGTATTCTCTATATAATTAAAATTGGTTTTGTAAATGACCTTAATAGTATTTTAAAAGGGTAGGAGAGAAAAACATAACTCGATAGTGAGCAATTGCTTACAAATTAAAAAAGCTATTGCATGTAAGCTTCCTGTTTTCGACTCCAAAAGGTACTGGCCACACAGATTAAAGGAGGTGTTTCTATGGATATTATGAAGCCACTTTTCAACGTGCCCTTCATGGTTAGCATGAATTCTGTGTGGATAGCTTCTTGACCTTCATAATCACGGCCAACAGTTTAAATGGAGTTCGTATGATGAAGAGTGAGTTTGGGCAGCAATCTGAGAGCATTTTGATCTTTTTCCTGGCATAACCACCTTGTGACGGTGTCAGCAAAAGCGCTGCAGTGGCAGAGCCCTGGCAGCTCGAGAGGTCTCCAGTGCTCATTGCCGGTGCCGGCACTGCCCGACCTCAGCAGCTCTTCCCGGAGCTCTGCAGTGGGACACCGCGTGCATTACCAGATCTCTGCCTTTATCAAAGCTGTTCTTTCCAGTACACACAATCCACAGTATCTGTCTCCTTGGGAGGCAAGTTCTGTTGTCCCTTAGCCAGTTATTCTTCAGTGGTGTCCGTGGAAGGTAACGGACAGAACACTGCACCAGGTCTCAAAGGACTTCTTTGTGCCTTGGCTGGGGATACTGAGACTTATCTCTTGCAAAGTCCTTTGAGATTTGGAAATGTAAACCTCCGAATATTGGCTCGTTGTTACCATGTTGTTACCATTATTCAGTGAGGGGATGAAGTTCCTGATACTGAATTCACAAATATTTAGCAAATGCCAGTGCAATTTAAGAATATTATTTTCTATTTACTTTAGTAATTCTCTACAATGTCTTCTGCAGTATAACACAGTATATTAAAAGTCTGGAGGTAGCTATTGTTAACATTTCAATGAATGTATGAACATATTGTGAGATAATTTTTAATCAATTTAAGATTTTTTGATCATTCCGTGAACTCACCTTATGCTATAAAGGGAGATGGATTATATGTGATGTTTGTGAGAGGTAAGAGATTGACACAGTGGCTCAGGCTGTTGGTCTAAACACATCTTTAGTCAGCATTGTGTTATTCCTTACAACTGACATCCTTTTGATGGCTTTGAGACAGATGTCCAGTACTAAACTAGACAGAAGTGCAATTAATATTGAACAAATATAGGGGTTGCTCTTTGTCTGTATGTTGATTCAACCTGTTTCTCTAGAAGAAATTATTTGAATTTCTACTGCGCTAGCAGCAGCAGACTGTTTGGAAAGAGATTTTGAGGTCAGACATGCCACCTGGCAAATGGTAGAGAAGTTTGTCGGGAAAATACATCAAAATTGCAGAGAATTCTTTTAATGAGGACAGGATATCACATGGAATCATAGAATCTAAATGCACTCTTGTTTTGTTTATTTACTATTATAGTGGTGTTTGTTTGCTATTATGTTTAAATAAGAATAGTTAACATTCATTTCAAAAGGAAAAAAAGATCTTTCTCCTGTAATTTTCAGTGCAATAAGCGTAATGTTAGAGCCTGAGTGCAGTTGTACTGAAATCTGTAAAGAGCTCCTAGGTAAAAGAACTTTTCTCTAGTGGCCAGTGAGCCATGCTATCCCCTTTTTGTGTACAAGATATGAAGATATTGTCTCTAGGGCTGTGCAGCAAATGAAACCTTTGGCAGGGAAGCAGATACTCTGCTCTGAGTTTATTGCTCTGGAGCTCTGAACTTCCCAGCCCTGCAGTGCGACTGCAGAGGACCCAGAAGGTTACACTGTAGGTAGAGGCTGCATATACCATCCACTGTCTGGACTTCCACGGGAATATTGAATACACTTTTTCTGTGAGAATGTCCGGATATGTGTTGGTTTATGCCCTTTTTCACCTACTGCCCAGTTTATTTTCATTGAATTCTGACTTAGGAATATTTTTGTATCTGCACAGACTGAAATACATAAATATATTTTTTTGTTATGCAGTTTTAATGACGTTTTTCTACAGAAAATAAGAATATATGCTGTTTATGAGCATCTGTTACGTCTGGAATCAGCTTGGTAAAGGACATTTTGTGTTTAGTAATCCAGCAATTCCTGTAGTTAAACTTTCAGAAAAACAGTTATTTTTTCCATGCAAATAAAGCAGTGAAGAGGTTTTTTGTCAAAACATAGTTGTTTGTTATTCCTTTTACAAGATATATAGTCTTGTTTTGGTCATGATTGCTCATGCAACCATATGGGAGTTTGTTCATATTCTAGTTGAGCTAAAATCTGTTGCCATGTGTTTGCCTACTCATAGTAATTTTTTTAAGGCTTGTCTATTTTTCACAGCTAAATTTAAGCTAAATTTGTTGGTTTTCTTTTTAGAAAAGATAAATTATGAAGTCAGATGTTTACTGTTTAGGACAGTAAACAACAGAGAAGTTAGTTACTTTGTGGTTTTGCTTCTCTCTAACAAAGTTCTTAAATAACAAGTACCTAAAACTATTTTTTAAGCAGGACTGATTAGTAGTGGCAGCAGTAGTAGTACTGAAAGCCACTGCTAATATAGTCAGCGAGTGATAAAACTGGCAGGGCCAGAGATATCCGGGTTTAAATATCCCACAGTCATTGAATTTCACAATCTCAAAATAAACAGCTGATTTCTCACGTGTCCTTCAACCTGTCTGAGCTTTATGGAGAGGCATGCAGGGTCCATGGAGAAATGTGGAAGGTGCTAAGGGACAGGGTATTTACAGCAGTGCTACAGTCAGACTTGCTGATGGTTCCATGCTGTGGAAGAGCAGGTATATACTAGGATCATGATGACACTCATCTCTTTTTCTGTATTTTTTTCTTTTTTCTTTTTCTCCTTTGTGTGTGTGTCCGTGTGTGAATGTCCTTTTACTATTACTCTATTGGATAAATCAGCCAATTCAGCAGTGGGGAAAAACTGTTCAATTCTTGGTCTATTTTGTTTGCTTCCTAGGAGCTACCTAACAACACCCTGTAGACACAGCAATTTTAGATGTACACTGACTTCATTTGCCAAACATTCTCTAAGAATAAATCTCAACTTTTACAATTTAGTTTTATTTACTTGTATTCTTACTTACATGTATATGAAAGAAGAGCTTTTTTTTTAAGCAATGCATTGTTCTGCTACATCACTGTTGCTCAACAAATCTGGTAGAGTTGTGTGAGGGCTTTGTGTGGCACGTAGGCACCCAGTTGGAAGAGCCTGTCTGTGTGGGAGTGTTGTACTGCTCATACTCATTAGTTCCCTTTGCAATTCAATGAGCTCAGTTAGACTGAAAATAAGTCTGTCAAACAAAACATGAAACCGGTGACTGACTGAGAAACAGTTTGAAGGAAGGAAGGCAGAATAAATGATGTAAATTCCCAATAAGCTACCAAGCTGACTACATTACCCCTGATCTTCCACATAACAATGTAATATCACCGCTCTCTGTTCTTTCATAGCCCTAGGATGAGACAAAAGCATTCCAAGCAGACCAAAATTATAGGTAGTGAACACAACTTTGAAAATTATGTGAATGGAACAGAAGGATAAAAATAAACATTAAAACAAACAAAAACTAAGGACCAGATCTTTAGCTGTCAGGAGTCTTGGGATCTAGTGAGTGCTGCTTCTGAGAACAGAGGGTGCTTTGAAGTTTAAATTTATTCAGGTCTTATAGAAATGTGTGTCAAAGATTATACAGATATTCCTGTATTAAATAGCACTGCCGCAGATGCTGGTTCTTCCACATCCTGATGGACCCCAAACCAGCTGGAGAGCAACACCTTACTGTCAGTGCCATACTTCATGAATAACTAAATCCACTTATTCTGACCAATCCTGCCTGGGATTTTTTGAGGAGTCAGTTTTTTCAGTTAAGAGAAAATAATTTTGAAGAGACATGAGGGGAATTTGTTTCTAAGGCTGTTTCTATTTAGCTATTGGAGCAATTTAGCCCAAAATTAGATATCAGGAAGTCAGGTCTGTACATACAAAAGGTGTTATTGTTGCAATGCTTTCAGTTGAATTTTCTGTCTTTTTTTATTTCAATTAATCTTTCTATTCTCCACACCTTTGGAAGCACAGGGGGCTCCAAGCATTGGTAACAATAAGAAATCACAAGTTAATGACTAAACTATCCCTGCTAGTCATTGCAGCTCCATTACACAATCCCTTGACTTCTCTGCCACAGATTTGTCATGAAATGCACTGGAGGGCAATTGACCATTGTGATTTTTTATAGCATGTCACAACTGCAGAAACATCTGTGCACATAGAGCATATTAAAAATTCGCTGACAAAAACATAAATCATTGAAGTGCTAAACCCTGAAATATCAGTTTTGCAGTCATTAAACAAAACTCATAATCTATGAAATTATACATTCCAGTCTAAAATGCAATATTTCACCTCACATATATAAAGCTAGGTACTCACAATTCCTTCTCTTTTGCAAAACACAAGGCTCGTCAACAAAGCTATTTCTGTCAGTGTGAATAAAGGGGCTTTATCCATCATTCTCTTGTCAGAAACAGATACGTTCCTAGTTAAACCTTATTTTTCTTGTGCAGATTGTCAAATCTAAGGGACACAGTCTTTGTTCTGCTTATGAGTCCCAAGAACATCAGTAATAAGTCTGTACATGGATGGTGTGCAAAATATTTTCACAGGAACACGTTCACAAGCTAGATTTTTCAGAGTGATAGAGGACAAAGTTTGAGCCCGTGCTCAAGGCCACATTCATTCCACTGCTCACATCCTTCATCTGCCACTGACATCCTCTAGTCTACAGAACAACTCTCCCAGTACACTCCTGGAGAAAACTTGGCTACAACCTCTGGTTTAGAGAATTTTAAAGTCCCTATTTCCAGGCTGATGGTCTTGTACATGGCTTTGCTGTCCTCTGGTATCTTTTCTGCTCTTCAGTCAATGTCATATGAATGCTCAAAATGAAAGGTGTGGAGGAACTCCTTCCGAGAAATGTATTTTGATGTGAGCTGCCACAGGAACAGGTCACATCGGTATCCCAGTTTCAGTTGGATCACTCTCTGTACAACGGCAACATGATTTTAAGGCACTAAGTCTGTCTAATTCTTCTGAGATGGAAGTGAAATATGTCATCCATATGTTATATACAATACATTGAATGTACATTTTTTGTACACAAGACAATCTGTGCCTATTAATATATATATTTTTTTTTCATGAAGGTCAAAATTATCAAACAAATATTTTTGCTCAAGCTTTTATTTTTTCCAAATGTGTTGTCTAGTTCAAGCTTAGTTAGCTACCCAGAGGTAATAAGTCATAGTCTGACTGTAGCACACAAGCTGGAAAATTATTATCTAATTTAATTAGTAAAAAGCTGTAACTGCTTCTTGCATCTCACATGTCACAGCTGAGGCCATTTTAAACAGAAATTATCTATTTGCATATTTTAACTGGAACTTCACCCTCTGTAAAACAGGTTTCAGTTTTGGATTGGGAGTCAGAAGGTCTTGTTCTGAAACACGAAATGTAGGGAGCATATCTGAGTAACTCTGCAGACTTTCCATCCTGGCCTGAACATCTCGTGTGATTTCACAGTGTACCTGTGGGTCACTTTGGTGTTTGGTTGAAGAGAATCTCGTTTGAAGCTGTGTAGGAGGTTTGGGGCTGTAACTTCAGGAGATGAACTTAGAAGGGAGTTGGCTCGGCCTCCACCTGTGCTTCTCAAGCATTGCTGTGAGGCCAGGGATAAACTCTTACTTGGAGGAGTTCCTGAATTTCATGAAACTAAGCAATTATTTCTATTACTGCAAGGACCTTGAGAGAAATAATTGGTTTACATGTAGGCGACCTTCTCCTTTTCTTCCCTCTGTTACTGTTCCCCTTTCCCCACTTCAGACGGACAGGCTGCAAAGTGTAATTTTACATGAATAGACTGAAGAGGAGAGAAAGTTTCTGTAAGGTGTTTGTCTTGCCTCCAGGGCAGAGGGTTTGGGAACTGCAAGAGCTGGGATTCCCAACAGATGCAGTCAGCAAGTTTCAGAACACCTGGAACTTTTCATTACTAAAGCTCTGTTAAGCTAAATATGTTCTTCAAATTCCAACATGCACTGCACAGTTTTTGTCGTTGTTTCTGTTAAATGTATTCTTGTGCTGTTATGGACCCCATACTTTCCTTCCATCTTGTAGTAGTAGTAATACTGAAGGAAGTGGAGGGAAAATTATTTCACTGCCTTTATAAACTTAGCCTTTTTAATGGGATATCCAAGTTTAGATACAGTTTGTCAATAGGAATGAGGCATATTTTCAGAAGGGAAATTTTTTTCTCTTTAGACAGCAATCTCACTGTTGCATTCATTATGTAATGCCTCAAATTGTTCCCTAAGTTAGAATAACTGATGCTGATAAATCTAATATACTAATAAATCAAATAAATACTGGTAGAGAATAAAATGAATATTCTCAAATGCTTTCTTCTTCATAAACTAAAAGAAAAATGATAGCATAAACTTAAAATAAATGAGATTGCATTAGTACTCGTGTAAGATTCATTGGAGGAAATTCTATATTCTTACACTTTTTTAAAACTCCATATAATCTCTGGTCACAAACCTGATTATTTCTGCATACCAATTCTGCATCACAGAGTCTTCGTGCTCTGGTTGCTTGGCTTAACCTCAAACTGTAGATTTACACATAAAATAAGTAGCGGAGTATTTCTGAATGCCTTGCATACTGGCATAGATTTTAATGTCCTGAATTAATAGGAGAGGGGTGTCTGACATGATAAAACAAGAAAATAAATCACTGCAGTGCATTCAGATTAGCTGCATGTTTCCATGAGGCAGAACAAAATTAACAGGTATCTGTCATGAAAGTAAACTGTGTCTTTGTTGATCCGTCAACTGTGTTAAAATATGGGAAAAATGAATATACATGGCATTCATGGAGTGTGTTTCATCTTGACGGACTTTATAATCATAAAGTGAAGAGACTCCTAGAAATAGGAGGGTGATCAAAGCTGTTCAAGAGAGTACTCAGGCAACATCTAAGTCCTATTAAACCTTGATAACTGAGTCTACTTATCACTCATCTTAATGATTCTTTGTTGTATGGGTAGTTCCTGTTTTAAAACCAGTTTTAACATGGAGACTAAAAGTGAAAGGATGGCAGGCAGGATCATGTTCAAAGAGCTCAGAAGCTCACACACCGTCCACATTCCTGCTGAGAAAGGTCAAGATTCAGCCAGGCAGCTCAGGGATTTTTATTGTGGGGTCTTGAAAATCTCCAAGGATGGGAACTGCACGAGCACTTTGGGCCCCCATTCCCCTCCTCGACTGTCAGTCCCATGCCCTGAATCTGTCAACTGATCTTACCTTTCCTGCTTTCCAGTGATGGAAAATTCAGACTGAGAGTGATGTGATGAACCTTGTTCTTCTTTGTTTTGTGAGTAGGTTTATATACTATGCAGAATAAATGCATGAGCTTTCATTAATTAGAGTGCTCCACAGAGAACTGGGGAGTTGTTTGTTTCCAAAAAGATAAATAAAAGCTGAAAATCTGTAGCTAGAGCCCTTGACAGCTGGCTAGAGCCTAGAGACAGCTGGCCGTGGCAAGGGGATTTTGGATGTTGGAAAAGGTGTCCCTTCCTTTAATTTCTTTAAGGTAGATGTTTTAGTGGTTGAGTTGTCTGAATTTTAAATACGTATTCAACAAAGTTTATGTTGTCCCAGCAGGCTTTTCCAGATAGCATTTTCTGCTCTTCCTCACTCTAGAATTTGTCACTCTTTCAGACTGCAGACAACCTCAGTAGTCAGAGGTCTCTGTGAAAATGCTCTGAAGTACAATTATTGACAATATTGATGTTTTAATTGTTCTCATTAAGTTCTTCAGACTTTGCTGCATTAAGAAAGTGTGGAAAGCTCCAAGGCATTTTTTTCCAGACTTTTCAGACTAAAAACTCCAGTCTATTAACACTTGGTTCCAAACTGAATGTTTTCTTCATAATAAGAAAAGTAATTTAAATATATATGTACTTTCATGTGCATATACATATACACACACAATATTTAAATGGATAAAAAATATTTAGGGTTTCCTCAGTCCCTGAAAGAAGGCTGAGCTATGTGTTAAGAGTTGTTTGAAAGCAGTTTTGATTTTTTGCAAGTCATAGCTATTTGTTCTGGTTCACTTCAGTCTAAGGAGCAGCTCTCAGCATATCCAGGGCTGTTGTCTTCTTCACCTGTACCACAAATGTTGTCTCTTTTTGGTTCAGTAGCAGATTTGGGTATTCCTACTTTAAAAAAAAAGTTCCTATATATATTTTATACGTTCCTATATTAACTTTAAGTGATCTGAACACATGACAGGTAGCACACTGGGCTGGAGAAGCTCCCACTATTCTCAATAAGTACCTCCACAAATTGCCCTTCTGTGTGTGCTTGTGGACACACATCCTGTATTGTGTTTCTACAGCAAATTAGCTGTGTTGGGAAGTTCTGGGTTATATTTTTAAACAAATTTCCTGACAGCATGATTCTGCTCTCAGTGCCACCATCATGAATTAGTTTTCCTAGGCAAAATTCAAATAGTAAACACCATTCTATGCAGCATATTGTAGTCAAAACATATAAACCCCATGAATGGTAGGTGTACTTGTGTGGTACGTGACTTCACTCAACACCAAGAGCTATTGCCATTTTGTGATGGACAAAACAAATCCATAAATTTAGTGTGTATTGCAATGTTGCCTTTCCTTGGCTTATGATCATCATCTGCAAATAACATTTCTGCTAAGCACCCAGTTTATTACCCCTACAAGACTTACAGATTATCAAGATTTAAAGAGAAAACAGACAATACAGAGATTAAAGTTATGCTGTGCTGGCAAAGATGGATGAGGTGATCTAAAAAGACCTTTTACCTTTCTAACTACACTGATCTCGTGAATTATATATTTAAATCTAAGCAAACATATGAAAGCAGTAACTGAAGAAGTTAAGGTAACATTTTGCTCAGTCAACAACTATCTTTTTTTGTTAATCTTTTCGCTGGAGCTGAATAGAAAAGCATATTTTGAAGTCTAAACTTTGAAAATCCTTTCATCAGAGAACTGTAGCCAGGCTGGTGCTCTTGGAAAGAGGCATCAGAGCCCTCCTGGAGAAGTCAGAACATTTGTTTGTCCTACCATGATTAGACATTAGTGCTGAAGCCTTGGTTACCACCTAGACCTAACGCATGAGATGTAACTGCAGAACACATGGCAATCCATGCAGAAAGCTGCTCCTGCCCTCTTTCTCACACGACGATGCAGGCTGCTCAGCTGCGATGGTGGTGGTTGAGCCAAATGACAATGACATGACGATGCAGGCTGCTCAGCTGCAATGGTGGTGGTTGAGCAGCTGTGTCTCCCTGGCTTTGCCGGGCTCAGCCTGTGCCCCCTGAGCCACCCTGCCTCCTCCCCGACTGTGACCCAGCAGTTCTCGATCCAACAGTAGAGCCTAAAAGCTTCTCCTCCTCAGCATGGATTCCCTGAGCTCTCCAGTTTGGGTTTGGCTTTCATGCTTTCCTATGGACTTGGTGATCTTAAGGGCCTTTTCCAACCTAAATGATTCCATGATTCTGCGTCTCCAGTGGTGAGGAGAAAAAATGATTAATTTCCCACCAATGTGAAACCGTATTAGATTTTGCTTCACATCATGCTGGAATTAATGACTTTTGCTTAATGGCTTTACAGGCACAGGGCTATCCCCCACCCAAGCATGCACAAAAAAGTCCTGTTTCTGAAAGCTGAGCAATCAACTCCTGTCTACAGCTTACCTAGAGATAAAGGGGTGATTACTCATATATATCCTAAAATATTCCCATGCATTCATGTCTTTAAGAAGGGACTTTTTTCATTGACTTGCCATTTTGCAAGCTTAATGGAATGGAGTTGAAATTTTAAAATTAAAAACAAATGTCCTGGTTTTGAACAATAGTAATGGAATAGCCCGTTGGGGTGACTTTGCCCCAGAGGGTCTATGTTCAAAGAAAAGTGACAGCAGCAAGCTCAGGCAGCAGAATAATCCTATCAGCAGAACATTCAAATTATTTTATAATGAAATAAAATTTGCAACTTATATAGAACCAGCAGATGCTTTAAGACCTCCAAATTCACTGCCCCAGAATTTATGCAGAATTACAATGACAAAGGGTGGCAAATGTTAAAATTTTAATGACACCCACTGCACTCGTACTCATGTAAATTCCATTAATACTGAAAAAAAGTTCACATGACTCTGTTCTAAGCAGAAATTATTTGCAGTATCATATTTTTGTGCTATTTTTCTATTTTTATTCTATTCTACTTCAATTATATCTTGATATTATTAACAGGTGTTCTAGTAAAATTGAGAACTGATAAATGGTATTTTATTCTCAGAGTATTTGAGCTGAGGCATGTGGAGCTCTGTTTGGATTTTGCCACGCAAATAAATACATATTAGAGCATTTTAATTGAATGACCAAGCAATATAACTTTATAACCTTTTAAGCTTTACATTTGAGATCATATAAAAAGACCAGGAAGGTTTCAGATAGGTTTGTCAATATTCACTTGACTTTAGCACTGTGTTTTAGGGTAAACAATAGGTTTTCACCTTTTTTCATCAAATTTCTGTTCATATGAAAATAAGAATTAACATCTACTGTAGCTACAGTAAAGAATAAGAGCCTTTTGTAATCTGTATCTGAAGACTTCTGTAACTAAGTAATGTTTGAGGAAACCAGAATAATGCCCTTATGTTTTGTAAAGGTACAGAAGTTGTCTTATCAGAAAAGTGCGAGGTCTATCCCTTGGAGTTTACAGTTTGCATATTTAATTAAAAACATTAACATAGAACTGTTCCCTCACTTTATTGCTCTGCTGTGTGCATGTGTGTGTGCAAGAAATCCAACATTTCTAGGCTTGCTAAGCAAGCACAGGCTCAATTTTTGCTGCTGCAATTAAGGCTGAGCACAAGAATGCAAAATGTGGAGGTGATCCTCTGTTATTTTCTGTCCATTAATTAGCCACAAGCTAAATGTGCTATTTTTAATCTTACTTACCAAGAGAACAATGAAAACATACTGGTTGCACTAAATGTGTAGATTTAAAAGCAAAGTGCTCTTGGCTATAAAAATATTACTTTTATTAATGTTGAAGTATGTTTGCAAGAATATATTTTTTGTTTTTAATATTACTTTGAACATCAGGAATGCCACATCGAATGCCACAGGCAACGAAAAGGATTTTAGTAAAAAAATACTAATAACTCCTCTTCTACCTTAATTATGTTTCCTTTTTGGAAAAGGAAAAAAACCCACCCCTCCCTTATCCTTCTTGAGTGCCCTTTAAATCAGGACACCGTTGACACTTTGTTTCCAATTAACAGTAAAAACCTTCTTTGATCCTTTGACTTTTTTATGAGATGAATTTATATTTTCTAGACTAACATGCATGACAACATAATTCTCCACACTCATTAATATTCAACTTCTTTGCTTTAATGAGGGAAACGAAGAGGAATGGAATGTCATCTGCTTATCTATAGCAGCAAGGGCTTTGCTAATATTCACACACGAAACACCCCACATTTAAATAACATTAAAGTTGTGACACATTTGGCCAAAACCAGGTCATTCAAAGTTAAGCCTGACACACTCAGAGCTGAATTAGATCTCTATGCATGATCTTCCAACATAAATAGTTGGTAAATCTGTGTTTCCACTCGATTTTCTTTCATATTCTTTTTGAGATATGATTTGTGGAAAGATTAGTAGGTTTATTCCTATGAAATAATGAATCTCTGGCATCTGCTGATTCAAATGTGATTCACTGTTGTGTTTCCCAGGTAAACCTTGGTGGGATCCTTAGAGCTAAGAACAGGCACGACACCTTATTCCAGCTGTGGTTTTGACCATGTATAGCTCTGTGGCAGAACCCCGAGGAGAATCCACATTTTGGTTTTGACTGCATTAAACTTTCATTGATATTAATATAATCCAAATTTTAATAAGTTTTACTACTACAGCTGCGTTCAAACAAAGCATATGTATATCCTGTATTCATTCTCAAGTGGCATAAAAGTTTGCATTCATAATTTTGCATCTAGTTTAAATGCCAGATAACTTTTGCCAAATTTAATGTGAAAATCCCTTTTGGAATACTTGGATTAAATTGAAAGAGTGCACTCTCCTTCCCCATTTCCTGTTTCTCACTATTATTAAGAGATTTTATAGTACAAGAATATTAACTTTATGTGATATGAGTACTTAAAGCGCCGGCTTAGAAGGCTGGGTATCTAAAAATATGCCCTAGTTATTTCTTAAAATAGCTACTCACAGTCTATTTAAAGTCTTGCACTAACACTTCAGTAATATTTTAATAAGATTTCTAATAACTTATGTTACTCTGTTACTTTTGCACTTCTAGAAGGACTTTCTCTTTTGGTATAGGAACATGACTTTGAGAATTTTTTGGCACAGACCATTATGGATCTTTACAAAGAAATAGAGATCTATACCTGTAATACTTTTTAGTGCATGATGGAAACTCTTAGGTCAATAGCATTACTGCTAAAATGGAAAATGCTGTACAGAATGTCCAGAAAAAGTCTCCATTAGCAGCAAGCTGGAAAACCTGAAAACAGACGTGACACTATTAGTATACAGATGGAGTTTAGAGGAATACACAAAGCTTGCAGTCAGCTAAGGATAAAATAAAATAGTGTTGAGGTATAGCTGAATAAAAAAGAAAGAAATAAAAGTTAAGTCTCGATCGCCTATCTGAGATATTGTTAGTGAGCTGGACTTGAAATAAGTTTCTTTAAAAAAGCATTCTGTATTCTGTATTTGAACAATGTATAAAAAAAGAAACTATTTTTTTCCTTTGTGATATATCCTTTAGATCAGTCCCTTTTGCAGCAATTTTCCTGTTACTGGATGCACTTCACCTTATGATCCTGATATCAGCTTCTGATATCAGCAAAATCTGAATGTTTCTGGAAAAAAATTATATACAGAATAAGTGTTAGTGGAGTCATAGATTTTCAAATACTTTTGAAAACCAGTCAAGTTACTCATTTTCTCTCTCTAAGCTTTTCTGTACAGCTGACATTTTTAGTATTGTAATGTTGGACTCTTATGAACAATTGTGACCAAATCCTGCACCTTCCACAATGGCTTGCAGTGAATGCAAGCATATTAGCCATTGAATGGTACATTGAAATAGAGTCCCTGGAGCATCATCTGATGGACAGAAAGACAGGGCTGAGAGTGCCAGGGGAGAGCCCAAAGCACGGGCAGCAGACGCGGTCTGAGGTGTGCTGCACACGAGGTTTCTCTGGTCGTGAGAACATCTTCATCCTGCTTCCATAGTAGGGACTGGCCAAACGTCTTGTGCTACACCTGGGGTGCTGGGATAGCGGAGAGGTGAGCAAGCACACGAGGGAGCCGGGAGGTGGAGTGGTAGAAGTGGAGGGGGAGGAGATTCCAGGAGATTCCACTGTGTATGTCCTGCACTGGATCCTGTCAGTCACGGGATTTTCATGTCTATCCATAGAGATCCATTTCTCTCAAATAATAAATACAAAGCAAGACATCAAATGGTAAGTTAGTTGTGCAGCTCATACCTGTATGTGGGGTCTGCTTGAGATTGTCCTAAGTCCCAAGATACTCTTCTACTGTGCTCAGTGCACGGCAAAACTGAGGCCTTAATTTGGGGTGATTCAGAGGCCACCCACAGATAATGCTGTGCAAATATATTGCTGCAAAACAACTATTCAGTATATTCACCTTTTAACTCAGGGTTGCAGTGTTATATTTTCCATGAGGATGACAAATTTAGGTGGGGGGATAAATAGATGTAACAAATAGATTTTAAAATTAGACTTATCAAAATGCTGTGAATACCGGAATACATCCATTCAGTAAGGGCAAAGGCATACAGATCAGAATTCTAAGATAACAAAAAGGAATAAACTGAGTATAGTAATGGAAAGATATTCACTTCTCAATATTCATTGCTGCTATATCAAGCTAAAGGACTTATTTATATTTATAGATTGAAGCATATCTGAGATGATATAGTAATCTAAAATTTTAGTGCTGTGAGAGAAGTCTACATTCACAGCACCAAAAGATGTGTTTGCTTGGGGAGCAGACATGGCATTGGAGTTTTCTCAGTGCTACCATGCCATGACCTTCAAGTGTCATTATTTTAAAAGTAGGATAAAGTTTCTCACTGTCCCCTTTAATATCCTTGCCTCCTTCTCAGAACTGCTGAGAAGCCTTCTCTAAACAGTAGTCACTATGTATTAATGATGTGGATATATTCATCACCAAGCATTGCTGTGATACAATTGGTCGGGGCCAGCTGGGGCACTTGCAGTAAAGATTATGTTTATTTGACTACAGCTGAAGACCAGCAACAAGACTTACTAATTTTCTTTACATGGTACAGTCTAAACTATTTTATTTAATAGTCAGTTATTTGTCTACCACACAGTGGAAAAGGAATGTAAAGGCAGCCCATTTCACCCCGAGAAGCAGCTTTTGTGGACAGGACTGTTGTGATGGGGGCTGGTGGCATGCCATGGCTGGAGGTAGTGGGGAGGCACATTGTTCCTGCCAGCTGCACGGCTTCAGCCGCACTTATGTCTGATGTCAGCACGGGGCTCCTTCTCTGTATTTGAAATGTCCTCTGGATAAAAATTTCTATCACAGCTGCCTTAACCAATTGACAGAACATTCTGTCTGAAGGTGCAGATGTGTGGCTCCCAGAGCAGAGATGGATAGCTTCTATCAGTACTAGAAGAAAATGAGCCTGTCTCCCAACCATAAACCGAAACATGTTCTCACGAGCAAAGATGAGAATCAATGTTCACCCTTAGGAAGAAGGAGACTCCTTTTTTTTTATACTGATTTCCTATTCTGATGTAGTCAAAATACCTAAACACACACTATTGGGAGTCTCATGGTACACAGAAATGGATTTTAATAGCTTGTATTGTAAAAACATCTTCTTTCGATGGCTCTCAGAGAATAGTGGGAAATCTTGTAATAAGCAGATTAACGTCTGTAGAACGTTAAAGAATGAAACAGCCTATACTTTCCAGCAGATAGCTGCCAGTGTAAACCTCTTCTTGCTTCTTTTGCCTTTTATTTTGTCTATTATATCAGTTAGAGAAACCTTTTGAAAATATGGAGTAAATATGACTCAGACTAGCAGAGAACTTGACAGAGCTACTGAAGATTTTTGGTGGCAGTAGAACTACTTAAAGCACCAGCAATACGCAGGTTAACCGTGTCTGTTCTGAGGATACTGCAGATCAGCATTATTTTTCAAGAGGACTGCAGTCTGCAAGGCAAACCTTTGTTCAAAAGCTAAAGGGAAACTGTGATACATGCAAGAATGTCACTTAAAAAGTCACCATTGTTTTGGTGAGCTGTACAATTTATTATGCACCATTTATCAATCTAGGAGCGCATCCAGATCATTACAAATCTGATGTTTGCTTACTCAGTGATACTGCTCCCTGTGCATATTTCAGTGACAAAAATCATTTTCCTTCCATATTTCTCCCAGTTAGACCAAAAAAACCTGAAGAAACTGAACTAAATTTTATTTTGGATATTGGATTAGAAATGCAATTGCAATTTTTGATGAATTCTTTCCAATTACAGTTACTTCATAGCTGAATAGCAACACAAAGGCTAGAATTCTAGGCAAAATACAGAAAGTCGGAGGATGAAAATCCAAGATTTAAAGATCTTCGTATAATCTCTTCTCAAAACTTAGGCCTTCATTTGCAGTTCTGCAGTCTCCTGCCAAAGTAAAAGCCTTAGTAACAGTCATATCCAGATGCTATCTTAAAATTTTTAATTACAAAGTATTTCCTTCTATAAAGTGTTCCTTAAGGGAAGATAAAATTGGTGATATAATTTTAAAACATTGGGATTATAAAAACCAATAAATTATGTCATTTTCTTACTTGACAATCTTTGACTTGATAATGAGGTTTGATGTTGATCTTAGGTTAATTTTGACCCTGATAAACCGGAAACATTTTTTTAAAAATTTTTACAGTGAAGTAGGGTAATCTGGAATCACAGTGGCAAGATATAAAATGCCCCAGTGTTACTTAGGGAACCATTTTTCGGAGTCTTACTTTCTCAGGTACACAAATTGAAGCAACTCCTCTAAAGCATAAACCAGCCCAAGCAAACAATGCAAGACGAGGTTTTCCAAGATTTACCTCTCTATTGGCCTTTATCTACTCACCTGCAAACAAGGCTCATCGGTGCTTATGGATGTGTTGCTATCAAATTTGTAGGCTCTAGATTGGTGAAGTGAGAGGATATTGTTTTCTGTCATTCAATCAAGTTATTCCATTGACTTAACAGAATTTGTATGATTACAATTCCTCTAGTGTTTCATGAAAGCAGAATAATTTACACTGTAGTAATATATTCAGCCATGGTTGACAACAGCATTAAATAAAGTGCTGCTTCCTTTAACTGAGGTATCAAAAAGAACAAGAAAGAAAGGGCAAAAGAAAAAGGAAAAGTAAATAAAATTATACCTCACGGAAAGAGAAAGCTCTTGATGAAAAGAAAATACATTTTCAAATTGTGACAACTATCTGAATAGGAAAGCACACCAGAATCAGATGAATCAGAATACCCTGGGCAAAACATCCACAGTGTGTACTGCTTGAAGAAGAAAACTCTACTGAAATAAAGGAGCAGATAAAGAGCTGTAAGAATCAAAGCACATATTGAGTACATTGAAATCAACTTACAGAACAGAAATCCCAATTCAAAACAAGTGCATTTGCTATTTATCAAACTGGTCCAAAAAATAACATTTTTTAGTTAAAACATTAATGCTCCAAGATGCATTATACGGCAGAAAGATAAATATGTGCTCATTCCTCATCAGAATTTCATTTGACTTCTAAAGAAAGAAATTCGACTAGAAAACTGACAGGATGCAAAGCTAAACATTTTTTCTTTCCCCTAGAATTAGCACAGTAAAATACAGACAACCTGCAGCAGCAACTAGGGTTGTGATCATGTCCAATTTCCTTTGTCTTCTACTTCCATAGCAGTTGTGTGAAAATATGAAGGTAACGTATAAGCTCCTCAGGACCTTAACATCTGTACATTAAGTTATAATTAAAGTACAAAAAAAATCTGGTTTTCCCTGCCATCCCATTCATAATATAATTGCTTCCTAGCTCAGCCTCTGTTACTAATTCTAAATGAATGTTGTCAAATTGCAAAGTGCATATTGTTGTCAGTATAACCTGTTATTACACGCTAATGCTGTGTGTTAATGAAGTGTTAAATATCCAGAGCTGCCAACACCTTGATCCAAGGGAATATGAACACTATGAAATAGATGTGATACATGGCTAAAATGATAAAAATTGTTGATCATTGCTTGAATGCATTTTTAATATAAATTAAATATATCTTTCTAAATTAAGATATAGAAATAATCTAAAGGGCCAGATACTGGGCTTATGTAGCATCTTGGCTTCCATCTCTCTACACTAAATTCTGTAAACTATTAATCCTCTTTCTTGAGGGTTCAATCCTCCAAAGTGCTGCAGCTACACTGAAAAGGCTGCACACTCTTGCTTTGTACTTGATAATAATAGTGTTCAACACTTTGTAAGCTCATGTCTTGAATAATCAAACTTATTGATATCAGTAGCCTTATTCAATATTTAAAATTGCAGTTTAGAAATGTACTCATTTTTCATGTGAAGAAAGGAATATGATGAAAGTCTACAGGGCAGTGATGTGCCTCAGAAATCATTCTACTGAAATGAATTACTTTTTTGACTGAGTAACTTCAGACGGCATTCACATCAATATGGTTTACAACACGTGGAAAGGAAAATTGACAAGAATTCTTTGGAAAATAGAAGCAGTACTTTCTCACCACTTCATAAACACTGAAATACACATTCTTTCACGTAAAGATGAGTGAAGGGGTTGAGATGTTCCTTGCCATCCAGCCTTTTTAAAGGAATCAATCTTACGGAAAACCACAGAGATGCAAAGGTATCAAATGTAAAAGGAAACGACATTGTTGAGCTTGGGCTGCACTGTCACAGAAACAGGAGCACATTAGGACAAGCAATACTACTTTTATTAGTAGCTGTCCTTTCTAGGAGATTGCTTAACTCAGCCCATTTAACAACCTGTTCCTTGCCTTTACTTTTGAAAATGCTTTGACATTTGCCCTTCTTATTTCTGGACGCAGCCACACAAATCCAATAGACTGGGTCCAAGTATGGAAAACAGCAGTGTCATAAAGCTTAATTTCAATAACAAGCTTCAGCAGCTCAGAAAATGCATACTCTTCATTCCTCTTACAATGGAAAGAAGTACCATTTAGCCTCTAACATGGAAAGAGGTAATGAGATAAAGATTTAGTGCTTGTGTTTATAGGAGGCCTGTGTGAGATTAGCAACTGGAGCAAAGTTTGGTTTTGTTTGATTGGCTTTTGAAGGGGTTTTTTTGGTCACATTTGAAAGTGAAAATTTAAATTTCTTGAAAATAGATTACTGATAATTTCTTTAAAAAAGAACATTATATTGGTTCAAAAGAATCTGTGAAGTAAACATTATGTACATATCTTCATGCAGCTAAATATCAAAAGTTACTTTCTACACTTGTAAAGTTCTGACATTTTTCTCTTCTATTCTTCCACACAATAACAATAAGGATTTTTCACACTCCCATGACATACTTTTCATTAATAGAGACTAATGTTCTTTGCATCAGTGTTGCTCTAACAGAAGAAAAAACAAGGTCTGGAATATGATCCACTTGCCAAACTGGGAGCAGGACCTAATTTGCATAGATCTAACTTGGTGCTTGATTCCTAAGTTAGTGACTCCCAAACGGTGACATACAAGTCTTTACTTATTTTTTGCATTACTCCCACATCATCAGTCAGTAGGGAAGCAGGAGCTGCAAGGTAGGTCAGACTTTATTCTATTTCCCCTTAGCCAAGATTGATTCCAGCACCACTGGCTGCAGTAACTCCTTTGACCCTTGCAGTTTGCATTCCATCAGTTCTGGTGCTCCTGCTTTTTATCTCCAGCAAGGACCTAGGGAATAGGATTCGGGAAGAATGTCAGCAGTGAATCCAAAAGGCTGAAAGCCATCACATTTAGTTGCAGTTACTGAGAGGCTTGGCTAGTTGTCACTTCTACTAGTTTTGAGGAAAAATAAATGTCTGTAATTCTTTGCTCTCCACAACCACTGAGAGTTTTATGCAACGGAAGCTCTTTCTGCATTTGATAGGTTATCCAGCAAAAGGATAATTACCTCTGACGAGGTTTCGGGGAAAAAAAAAAGCTTTTTGTGACAATTTATGTAAAATTATCAAACTATTGAGAATTGTGGCATTTAGAGTAATGCGAGATCTCTGAAAGAGGGAAAAAAAATAATGCATTTAAATCCGCAAAATATTATCTTCAGCTGTAAAAATTTGGTCAGATAGATACTATTTATCTATGTTGCATGGCAAAGCACGGTTTTAAGAAGTATTACTGCACTTTTCCATTTATCTTTCAACTCTGCCTATATTTTGTTATTATTTCTACTCATGACTCATAGTATTTCTACATTTTTCTACTAAGATTGACATATCTCATTTATTTTCACACCAGAAACCTTTCCTATGCATTTCCACAGCCAGATATTTGTTTATTTTAAATAGTATATAGGCTTAAGGCCCCATTTTTCCAAATTCTACAATTCAAAGCCCTGGGAGATGCTATACTATATATACACCCCATCAGCAGACCACAGGGTATGTAATAATACTTCTATACTATGCTAAGGTTCCCTATTTTATGTGTGTGTGTGTATATATCTAAACACATATGTGGGCTTATCAGTTTGCAAAGAGCTGAACTGCACATAATTCATGCATTTATAAACAGACTTTTCATCCAGTCATTAGTTTTTATACCAAATATTATTTTAGATTTTTTGAAACTGATTCTTCTCTTCCCATCCAATATACAAACAACATAAAGAAGCCTCAGGTGACAGAAGCATGAGGGAACTCTCTGGTGCTTTTGTTCTCATTCCCATGAGAAAAATTGTGTTTCTGATCCACTGCTGCACAGTGAAAATTCAAATTAAAGATTTTGCATTTAGGATGAATAACAGAAACATTAAAATTTACTTTGAGTATAGCAAAACTGTAAGTTTAACAAACTGTCCCATATGCCCATATGTTACTTAGTCAGGTATATACATACTCAATACATTTTCCCGAAGGCTATTGCGGATTTACAATGCATTCTGCTTTCCTATAGTACTTGCTTGTCTACAAAGTACTTCTGATAAAAATTGGATATCAAACAAATGAGATGGGTGTCAGAAACTTATAAATAATGAATTAAATGCTAGTTTACTAATAAATATTACAGAAAAGACCAATAGGTTCCAAAAGAGTATTTCCCTTATAGCTTCTTATTTAAAGTGCAAGGGTGTGATGCTGTTTAGGAGGCTGAATTATATATATCTGGATTTATAATTAGTCCAGCTATTAACCTTTTCTCCAGTTTCTCTCTTTGGTGATATACTGTACTATAAATTCCATAAGAGATTACTTTGCAGAAAATATGGTTTTTCATAAAAACCCATGTATATTTCACAATCACTTTTAATTTATTTATTCTCCGTCTGATTCTCTGCTGTCTTGTACTGGTGCAGCTTTACCTGTGCAAGATGAATATGAACAGAATTTTGTGATCACATAAAGCAAACATGCTTTATATTTTTTTGACAGATATGAATTACAGAGCTTCCATAGGGTTGAGGCAGCTCAGAACTTCAGGTGTGGAGTAATGTGCCTGGCAGAAACTGCAGGCAGACCTAAGGCACTAAATCATTGTGTAACAAAATTATCAAGTCTTATTCCTCCTGAGCCCATTATTGCCCAATCAGATGTGTGTGTATATATATCTCTCTCTATAGATTTGTGTATACACACATATATACACAAATATATATATATTTGTGTATATATGGTATATATATATAAAAAATGTATATATATGAGAGAGATATATATTATATATACATAGATATATAGAGAGAGATATAGAGAGAGATATA